>PVKS010018974.1:0-39177 GCA_004027875.1 Aplodontia rufa
ATGCTTTCAGTTTTTCTCCATTGAGGATAATGTTGGCTATGGGTCTGTCATAGATGGTTCTGACATAGTTAAAGTATCTTCCCTTGATCCCTATCTTTTCCAAAGTTTTGAGCATAAAGTGGTGTTGAATTTTATCAAATGCCTTCTCTGCATCAATTGAGATGATTATATGGTTTTTGTTTTTAATTCTGTTTATGTGATGAATTACATTTATTGATTTTTGTATATTGAACCAGCCTTGTTTCCCTGGAATGAAGCCCACTTGATCGTAATGGATTATCTTTTTAATGTGCTTTTGTATCCGATTAGCTAAAATTTTATTAAGGATTTTTGCATCAGTGTTCATCAGGAAAATTGGTCTGTAGTTTTCTTTCTTTGATGTGTCTTTGTTGGGCTTTGGAATCAATGTAATGTTTGCTTCATAGAAAGTGTTTGGGAGTGTTCCCTCTCTATCAATTTCCTGGAAGAGCTTGAACAGGATCGGTTTTAGTTCTTCTGTGAAGGCTTGGTAGAATTCTGCCTTATATCCATTGGGACCTGGACTTTTCTTTTTTGGGAAAGCTTTGATTGCTGCTTCAATTTCGCATTCTGTGATAGGTTAGTTGAGGTTTTCAATGTCCTCCTGTGTTAAAGAGGGGATGTCGTGTGTGTTCAAAAACCTGTCCATGTCCTCCAGGTTATCAAATTTGGCACAGTATAAATTTTCAAAATAGGTTCTGATAATCTTCTGTATCTTGGATGGGTCTGTGGTGATATCCCCATTTTCGTCTCTGATTTTGTTGATTTGCTTCATTTCGATCTTCCTTTTGGTGAGTTTGGCAAGGTGTCTGTCAATTTTGTTCACTCTTTCAAAGAACCAACTCTTGGATTTGTTAATAGATTGAATAGCTTCTTTGTTCTCAATTTCATTGATTTCAGCTCTGATCTTGGTGATTTCCTGTCTTCTGTTAGATTTAGGGTTGGATTGTTCTTCCTTTTGAAGTTGTTTGAGTTGAAGCATAAGGCTATTAATCCGCTCTTTCTAGATTTTTGATGTATGCACTCAGTGCTATAAATTTACCTCTTAAGAAAGCCTTCATACTGTCCCAGAGGTTTTGGTATGTTTTTTCCTCATTCTCATTCAATTCCAAAAACTTCATGATTTCTGTTCTCATTTCCTCTTTTACCCATCCTTCGTTTAAGAGGTAATTATTCAATTTCCAAGTATTTGAATAGTTTCTATTGTTTCTCCTATTGTTGATTGCTAAGATCATAGCATTATGATCTGACAGAATGCATGGGATTATATCCACAGTTTCATCCTGTGTCAGTTTGGGAATGTTGTATGTGTCTGGAAATTTGTCCATGTCATCCAGATTATCTGATTTAGAGGAGTATAGTTTTTCAAAATATGTTCTGATAATCTGTTTGATTTCAAGGGGGTCAGTAGTGATCACCCCATTTCTGTTGGTGATTTTGTTGATTTGCTGATTCTCTCCTTCTTTTAGATTAGCTAGGCGCCTGTCAATTTTATTTATTTATTTTTTGAAGAACCAGCTCTTTGTTTCATCAATTCTTTTTATTATTTTTTTTTTGTTCTCAATTTCATTGATTTCAGCTTTGATCTTAATTATTTCCTATCTTCTGCTGGCTTTGGGATTAGATTGTTCTTCCTTTTGTAGAGATTTGATTTGGAGCATAAGCTTATTTGTTAGGGATCTTTCCTGATTCTTAATGTGGACACTCAGTGCAATAAATTTTCCCCTTAAGAATGCTTCATGGTGTCCCAGAGGTTTCAATATGTTGTGTCCTCATTCTCATTCTTTTCCAAGAATTCCTTATTACTGTACTCATGTCTTCTTGGATGCATTCTTCATTTAATAGGGGGTTATTCAATCTCCACATATATGTTGTATTTTGTGCCATGGTCTTTGCTGTTTATTATTAGGATCATGGCATCATGGTCTGATAAGATACATGGAATAATATCTACTTTTTTATATTTGTTGACATTTCCTTTGTGAACTAGTATATGATCTGTTTTGGAGAAGGATCCACGTGCTGCTGAGAAGAAGATATACTCTGCCAATTTGGGGTAGAATGTTCTGTAGATGTCTGTTAAGTCTGTTTGATTTATGGTGTTGTTTAGACTGGAGATCTCTTTATTGTTTCTTTGCTTTGATGATCTGTCTATTGCTGATAAAGGAGTGTTAAAGTCTGCCAGTACTGTTGTGTCGAGGTCCTCAAGTGGTTTTATATCTTAGAGTGTTTTTTCTACATAGTTGGGAGCATTGGTGTTTGGAGAGTATATATTTACTATGGTTATTTTTTCCTGTTGTATTACTCCCTTTACTAGGATGTAGTGGCCTTCTTTATCTCTTTTGATTAATTCATATTTGAAATCCACTTTTTTGGATATAAGAATTGCAACTCCAGTTTGCTTTCTTGGACCATATGCCTGGTAGATTTTTTTTCCATCCTTTCTCCCTTAATGTGGGTGTCACTGGCTGTATTGTGGGTTTCCTGTAAGCAGCATATTGTTGGATTTTTTTTTTGATCCAGTCTGCTAGTCTGTGTCGTTTGATTGTTGCATTGAGACCATTCACATTCAATGTTAGAATTTTTATGTGGTTGTGGTTCATATTCATTGTGTTTTCTTAGTAAATTCTGTGCTGTCTTCGTTGTCTGTTGATAGCCTGTACCTTTATTGAATTTCCTACAATTGTGGGTTTTGAGGAATATTAGCTTGTACTTGTATCTGGAGTTTATCTGAGAATTCTTTGTAATGCTGGCTTTCTGTTCACCAATGCTGCAAGTTTGTTCTTATCATGAAAAGTTCTTATTTCCCCCTAAAATTTGAAGCTGAGATTTGCTGGGTATAGTATTCTTGACTGCATCTTGTGTTCATTCAGGTTTTGAACGATCTCTTTCCAAGATCTTCTCACTTCCAGAGTCTGAACTGAAAAGTCAGATGTGATTCTTATTGGTTTGCCTCTGAATGTGATTTGGCGTTTCTCCCTTGCTGCTTTCAATATTCTTTCCTTGATTTCCCTGTTGTACATTTTGAATGTGATGTGTCTTGGTGAGCTTCTCATTTGATTAGGCCTATTGTTGTCCTATAAGCTTCCTGGATGAGCATATCTGACTCTATTTTTAGATGGACAAAATTTTGTTTAGCAATTTCCTTGAGAATATTCCTTATCCCGTTTGTTTGTGTTTCAGTTTCTTCCTGTATGATAATTACTCTTCAATTGTTTCTTCTCATTTCATCACAGACATTTTTAAAATTTTGTTTGTCCTCTGTGAGGTTTTTTCCTTTTTGTCATCCGTGTGCTCATGCTTGCTCAGCCTGTCCTCATTTTCAGAAGTTCTTTCTTCAAAAGCTGAGGCTCTGTTTTCTATAGAAGTTAGCCTATTATTAAATTCTTCCATGGTTCCTCTCATGTCATTGACTGCAGATTTTAGTCTGTTACTTCCTGTTGAGTATGTCTATTTCTTTGATAATAGTTTTTCGTCTCTTGAGACTTCTCACTTAGTACCTTCATTATATCTTCTAATAGTTCATTGTTCCTTTTACTAATCAGATCATTGATAATATTTTCAAGGTTTTCATCTTGACCCCCTATCCGTGGCATCATTTTGGGGGGCATTTTGGGTTTGAAGTGAACCTCTCCTTGTTTGATTCTTCATTTTGAAGAGCTTCCTGTGAATCTCTGAATTGAGATTACCTGAGGGGAAAGCAGGCAGTTCTCTAGGTGGTTTTTCTTTGCAAGTCAAATGGTAAAATAAGCCACCACTCTTTGATAATCATGTTCTTCCAGATGCTGTTTCTGCCTAGGTCCTGGTGTTGCTCTACCTTTTGGTTCCAGGTTCCAGGTTGCAAATCTGAACCTATCAAAATGGAGATCTACCTTCCAGCAGGACTCAAACAGGCCCCAAAAGGAACATGGGGCATCCGTAGCTGGGGCTGTTTCAGGAGGGGAATTGCCCCTGGTTGGTCCAGAGCAGGGCTGCTGTAGACTGGGGCAGCGGGGAGTCCTACTGGTAGTGTCCTGAGTACCTTCCAGTGGGACTCCCATCTCTTCTTTTAAAAGATTATTTGAACTCTTCTTGTCCCTTTAATTTTCATGTAAATATTGGAATCATTTTCTCAATATCTGTCACAAAGCCTGCCAGTATTTTGATGGAGATTGTATTGGATCTGTACCTCTCTTCAAGCATTCACTTTATTAAGGTGGTAGTTTTGTTATTGAGTACCTTTGGGCTCCATGTTCGAAATCCTAAATTTAATATCTGATTTCCTTCATCTTGGAAAATAGTTATGATTTCTGATATTTAAAATTCTCTATGGCCATATATATCCAATGATCTCAAGTTAATTGACTATTTTGAATTTTTCTAATAAATTCAAATTGAAAACATTTTTGTTCAGTAGATATTTTTAGAGTTTAAATTGGTTGTTTACTTCTTCCCACTAAAATTAAATATCAAAGTAAATCTCAGCAGCTAACTGCTAATTCTTTCCTTTGACATTTTTTAGAAAATAATAGAGGTAGAAGTAGAATGTTTAAAACTATATTTTATTTCACCCTTGCTAAACATTTTATAATAATTACTACTTAAACAATATGTAGCTGATCTATATATACATACATTCAATACATGTATACATCTAATATGATACATACATCTGTGTGAAATTTATTTTCCATTATTACACAATACTGAAACTTGTGCCAAATCTCTCTTTTTTTACCTACATAACTCAGTATGTTGAGCTTAGTATGTCAACTTAGAATTGATTTGCTTATGTACAGATTCTGAAGCCTAGGTCTATTATTATTATTACTATTACTATTATTATTTTGTACTGCAGTTTGAACCCAGGAACATGTACCACTTAGCTACATCTGTAGTCTTTATTTATTTATTTTTCTTTGAGATAGGTATCACTAAGTTGCTGGGGCTGGCCTCAAACTTATAATCCTCTGGCCTCAGTCCCCTGAATCACTGGGACTATAGGCATGAGCCACCATGTGAAGGTAGCCCAAGCCTATTCTGAAATCACATTATAAATTTTGTTTGAATATAAAAGCAATTTTAATGTTGTTCTGCTAGATTTTTTTTAAAATTTAGTGTTTAAACTCAACACAAAGCCATGGATTAGCTGGCTGTTACTATTATGTAAACATTCATCAACTACTCATGATGTAGCAAGTTAAGAGATGGATTTCTTTAAATTAGATGATGCTCATATGTGGGTCTTGAGTTTCATATCTATCTGTATGGGAAGGGGAAAACTGTAATGAATAAGAAACAAATTACCTTTCACACATCCTTGAGTGATTGCGCACCATTACATACTGGATGGAAGTAGATCTGAAGTAGATGTGTTCCCAAAAAAATGTATCTCAAGGTAATTATATGTTTTTAGTGCATAAGACATATTGAATCTTTACAAGATCTTTAAGGTGCAAAATTCTTTGTGAGTAAAAGAAAAATATATATACTAGGAATATAAATAATCACTCTAAATCTTCTGTTAGTAAATCTGAATTGTTGTATTTTCCTATATTATTATGGTAGCAAATTAAAATGCATTATTATACTCTTGATAAAGGCATTTGCAGAGTGAATTTATCTACAAATGCAATTTATTTGTTGATTTTACAGTTATTAAAAAGAATTACTTTTGTAGAAGTCTTGTGACCCATAGTATATATTTGTCACTCTTCTCCCAAGCAATAATGTGAGGAACAGAACTTATAGCAGGCCTGTATGGAAAGCTTCCCATGTGTCAAGCACTGTCTGAGTATTTGAGGAAGTCAAGGAACACAACAGAGAACCCTGTCCATTTGGAGATTATATTGTAGTTGGAGAAAGGAAGTTATTTAATGTTTAGAGGGCAGTGAGTAGACAAAGAAAAAGGATAATGTGATTGGGCATGCTTTGAAGGAGTGGGGATTGTGTCAAATGGGTGGCAGACACTTTGCTTTGCCAAAGTGAGAAACAAGCAAGTTTTGAGAGAGAAGAAAGATCAGCTGGGAGCGCGCTTCCAGGGAGAGAGTATTGTAAACCAAGGGACTATGCTAGAGCAGAGGTCCTGAAGCAGGCATGCCTGGCAAGCCCAGGGATCAGCAAGACCATGGGGAGGGCAGGTGTGGCAGTTGACATCAGGCTTAGTAGACCCATATGAAGATGCCGCTGTTCAATTCCAAGTGAAGAGAAGAGCTACTTCCAGGAACTTGGGAGAAGGAAGTAATCTGACTTTGTTTTTAAAAGATCACTTTGCCTTCAGATTGAAAAGAGTTTAATGAGGGAAGTCTTCAAGCAGTTCCCAGAAAAGTATACAGTTAGGACAATTTGCTCATTGTGGATTGAAGAATATGCTGGAAGGGAAAGGAAGCAAGAAAAGGAAAATGGAAGGCAGCCAGTACCTCTGTGGACCACTAGAGCTTTGCCCCGTGGGGAACCCTGGGAGCCAGGGTAAAACAGGTCAGATTCTCTGACACCAGGGGTGCTGGAGGGGAGCATTTACACCCCACCCCCTGAAATCAGTAGTTAATACTTAGTAGGAGGCCAGAGGATGCCCTCAGGTGAAGAAATATAGACTTTGGTATTTAGAAGTCAGGGATTAGAAAGCATCCTAGAGTTTCTGCCACTAGAAGGAAGGATAGAAGCAGAAACTCATCAGGAGATTACTATACGAACCCAGGCCAGAGGTGATGGTGGTAAGGCCAGAGTAACAGCAGTAAAAGCATGAGAAATGGTCAGATTCTATTCCAAAACTGTAGTTTATTATAAGTATGATGGCCTCATTTTCAAAGTCTTTCCCATGATTTTATGTTTGCAAGTTCCAGATAGCAAGATGGAAGTGACTTTATTTCTTTTACTGGCACTGTAAAAGCCCTAGAGCTCCTGATGTTTTTCTAGTTATCTGTTAGCTATCAAAATGGATAATAGCACCAGTCTCTCAGTATATCCACTAGCACAGTATGTGTTTCTCTTAAGTAAATGAAAGAAACTATGAGAAACTAAGGCAAGCACACCTTGTGCCCTTAAGTGTCTTAGGTACCTGACTTTTTAAGATCTAATGTCACACTAAAAGTACAGAATAAAACAAGTTACTCACAGTCATTTAAGTTGAAAGACTGATGATGTTGAAAATATACATTCCTTGTTCTTATTTTTTTTCTATTTTGGAAGGGCAGCGTAATGTGTGACAACAAAGTATAGAGAATGGTATTGGCAGCTTTAGATAACCTTATATGAGTCCATAAATTTCATTGACAGTTTTTCCTTGGATATTGATCTTTGTTTGCATTTTTAGTTGGTTTTTTCATCATTTATTTCTACTCTGCTACTAACAACACTGAAAAAATAGAAACTAGTTTCAATGATTTAATCCAACAATTAAGTATTTTAATTAATTCATTTTATATTATGAAACATCATATATATTAAAACCTAATTTTTATAAAACCTAGAAAAAGATCTGTTCTACTAAATTCTTAATAGTTGTATCTTCATAGGTGATATGTATATGTGTATGTGTTTTTGCCTATCTGTATTATTCTTTCTATAATTACATGTAGTACTTTTTAACAAGGGAAAATAAAATAATAAATGAAAGCATAAAATGTGGGCTATGGAGCCACCCCACCCACCCGGCAAGCAAGGTCAGACCTCTGGACCCAGGCAAGCAGGAGCCGAAGACACACCCAAGGAGGAACTTTGCCCAGAGCTGGCCTGCCCAACTGCCACATAGGCCCAGTCCACCTTGACGAACTCCACACCAAGCCAACCAGCCATAGTGCATACCGCTAGGACCTGATATTTTGTGCCCCACCCTGATGCCAAGGATCTCATGTTCCATCTCAGCGCACAGGCAGCCTGTTCCAGGCTTCCCTATGCCTCTAAGACCCCAGGACCCAGTGACACCACCACGACTGTACTTAACAATCCAGTGGGCTGTCTCGTACCCACGGTGCATGAAAATGAGGCTGCAGGCAGAAGTAGCTATCTGGAAGAAGGTGGTCATCAGAGGGGTGATGACCTTTGACCTGCAAGGAAGAAGCACCTAAAGACTTGCCTTGCTTGCCCACAGGGAGCCTCAATTCAAAGATCCAGAAGAAGCTCTTCAAAAATGAGGATCAAACTAGAAAAGGTTCATCTCAAACCCACAACTCCCTACCAGGAGCCCACAGACAGGGAACAGGATGAATACCTAGAAAAAATGATCAACAATCTTATTACTAAAAGGAAGAATGAACTAAAAGAAGAATTAATGAAGGAACTAAGTTAGAAAACTCAAGAGATGAAAAACTCTATTACCAAAAAAATAGACATATGGAAAAGGGAAGTAATGAAGCTAAAAATTCTGTCAATCATATCAGAACAATGATGGAAGAATTTAATAATAGACTAGCTTCTATAGAAAATGGAACCTCAGCTTTTGAAGAAAGAACTTCTGACATGAGGATAGGATGAGTAAGCTTGAGCACACAGATGACAAAAAAGGAAAAAAAGTCACAGAGCACAAGCATAATTTTCAAAATGTCTGAGACAAAAATCAGAAGAAATGATCTACAAGTAATTGGGATACAAGAAGAAATCAAAACTCAAATGAATGGCATAAAGAACATTCTCCATGACATAGTTAAATTTATTCCATATTTTAAAAAGTCAGATATGCTCATCCAAGAGGTGTATAGATCACCCAAAAGACCTAATCAAAAGAGAAGCTCACCAAGACTCATCATATTCAAAATGTGTAACAGGGAAATCAAGGAAAGACTATTAAAAGCTGCAATAGAGAAGCACCAAAACACATTCAAAGGCAGACCAATAAGAATCCTCTCTGACTTTTCAGCTCAGACCCTAGAAGCAAGAAGATCCTGGAAGGAGATATTTCAATCTCTGAATGACCACAACCTGCACCCAAGAATACTATACCCAGCAAAACTCAGCTTCAAGTTTGAAGGGGAAATAAGAACAATTCATGATAAGATCAAACTTTCAGCATTTGTGAACAGAAAATCAGCATTACAAAGAATTCTGAAAGATAAATTCCAAATAAAAGAACAAGCAAATAATCCTCAAAACCCACAAGCAGAGGAAATTCAGTAGAAGTGCATGCTATCAAAAAATAATAAAGACAGCACAGAACTCATTAATAAAACACGATGACTATGAACCACAACCACATAACTATCCTAACACTGAATGTGAATGGTCTTAACACAATAATCAAATGATATAGATTAGCAGATTGGATCAAAGTACATATCCATCAATATGCTGATTACAGGAGACCCATGTTATAGCCAAAGACATCCAAAGATGAGTCTTGGTGAGCTTCTCTTTTGATTAGGTCTATTGGGTGACCTATACACCTCTTGGATGGCCTTTGGTGAAAGGATGGAAAGCAATTTACCAGGCTATGGCCAAAGAAAGCAAGCTAGTGTTGTAATCCTTATATCTGACAAAGTGGATTTCAACCAAAATTTTATCAGAAGTCATAAAGAAGGTCACTACATCATAGTAAAGGGAATAACACATCAGGAATATATAATCATAGTAGTAATTATTCTCCAAATACCAACGTTCCCAACTATGTGGAAAAAATACTCCCTGACTTAAAACCACTTAGGACCACAACATGATATTACTGGGAGACTTTAATACTCCTCTATCACCAAAAGACAGATCATCAATGAAAAAAAAAAAACAGTAAAGAGATCTCCAACCTAAACATCTCCATAAAACAAATGGACTTAACAGACATCTATAGAATATTCCACCCCAAATTGACCAAGTTTACCTTCTATTCAGCAGCACATTGATTCTTTTCCAAAATAGATCATATTCTAGTTCACAAAGGAAATCTCAGCAAATATAAAAATGTAGGTATTATTCCATGTATCCTATCAAACCACAACACCATGATCCTAGCAATTAACAGCAAAAGTTATAGCAGAAAATACATATATACATGGAGATTGAATAGTACCCTATTTGATGGATTCAAGAAGACATGAGAGTAGAAATCAAGAAATATTTGAAAGCAAATGAAAATCAAGACACAACATATCGAAACCTCTGGGACATCATGAAAGGATTCTTTTTTTTTTTTCAAATTTATTAGAAGTATATAGTGATACAGGATACAGATGAGGGGGAAACATTATCAAAACAGTAACAATCAATGTGTATAAACTTTGTTATCCAGGGGTAATGCCAACGCATAGATAAACTACTATGGGTTTCATCTGTTGCAGTTTCCCACAGAAGAACTCATGTGTTAAATGGGTAGCTCGGGGAGGAATGACATCGGCTTTTGGGATGGTTCCCCCATCTTCCCAATCACCAGACTCCTATGAGTTCTTCATATACCCTGCCCCCTCCCCATCCCCTTCCCTACACCTCCAAGAATCCTAGGGAGCTAAACCTCATGAAAGGATTCTTAAGGGGAAAATTTATAGCACTTGGTACCTATAATGAAAAAACAGGAGCAATTATGAATAAATAAACTTATGCTGCACCTCAAGTTCCTACAAAAGAAATAACAATCTAACTCCAAACCCAGAAGAAGGCAGGAAATAATCAAGATCAGAACTTAAATCAACAAAATCAGGGGAAAAAACAATAAAAAGAATCAACGAAACAAAGCACTGATTAAATAAAATTGACCGACCCACTTAGCCAGTCTCACTAAAAGAAGGATGAAAATAACCAAATCAACAAAATCATCAATGAAAAAGTAGCAATCACCCTTGACCCCACAGAAATCCAATGGATCATCAGAACCTATTTCAAAAACTATACTCTGAAAACTATATTCCTGTAAATCAGATGTCTGGAAGACATGAACAAATTTCTAGACACATACAACATTCTCAAATTGATGCAGGATGATATTGGAAGCCTAAACAGTCCAATCACAGGAATTGAAATCAATATAGCAATTAAAAGCATTCCAAAGAAGAAAAGCCCAGGACCTGATGGATTCCCCACTGAATTTTACCACGCCTATAAGGAGGGGCTAACACCTGTCTTATTGAGCTATTCCAAGAAATTGAAAAGGAGAGAACTCTCCCAAACACATTTTATGTGGCAACCATGACCCTGATACCAAAGCTCAACAAAGACACATCAAAATAAGAAAACTACAAACCAATATATCCCTCATGAACATAGACACAAAATCCTTAATATTAAGTTCTAGCAAACCACATTCAAAAACACATGAAGAAGATAATTCATCATGATCCTGTGGGCATCATTCCAGGGATGCAAGGCTAGCTCAACATACAAAAATCAATAAATGTGATTCATCACTTAAACAGAATTAATGACAAAAACTATATGATCTAAGTTCATGAGGAAAAGGCCCTTGATAAAATCCACCATCCATTTATGCTCAAAAGTCTGGAGAAGATTAAGTTTCAAAGGAACATATCTTAACTATGTAAGGGCCATATATGAATGCGCAACTAGTATAATACTAAATGGAGAAAAGCTGAAAGCATTTCCAATAAACTCAAGAATAAAACAAGGCTGCTGGCCCTCACCACTTTTATTTAACATAGTCTGCAAGACCCTACTCAGAGCAATTAGTCAAGAAAAGGAAATCAAAAGAGAAGTCCAGCCATTCCTTTCTGCTGATGACATGATCCTATATCTGAAAGGCCCAAAAAAACTCCAGCAGAAAACTGCTTGAGCTTATAAACAGATTTAGCAAAATGGTAGGCTACAGGACCAACATGCATAAAGCAATAGTGTTCCTATATGCTACCAATAATAGGGCAGAAGAGGAAATAAGGAAGAAACAGTCCCATTCTTGATATACTAAAAAATGAAAAAACTTGAGAATTAATCTAACAAGGGAAGTAAAAGTCCTCTACAATGAAAATTATTGAGTACTAAAGAAAGAGATTGAAGAAGACCTGGAAAAATGGTAAGACATTCTATGTTTTTGTTTATGCAGAATTAATATAATTAAAATGGCCATTCTGTCAAAAGTGCTGTACTATTTCAATGCAGTCCCCATTGAATCTGACCAATGTCATTTTTTACAGATATCAAAAAAGCAGTTCTGAAATTCAGATGGAATAACAAGAAACCAAGAATGGCCAAAACATTACTAAGCAAGAAAGACCAAAATGGAGGTTTTGCATTACCAGATCTGAAATTTTATTATAGAGATGCAGTAACAAAAGCAGTGTGGCATTGGTATCACCATAGCCATGAAGACCAATGGAATAGAGTAGAAGACTCTGAGACAAACCCACAAACCTTTAAACATCTGATATTTGACAAAAGAGGTTTGAAATTTTCATGGAGGAATGACAGCCTATTCAACAAACGGTGCTAGACAAACTGAACATCCACTTACAGATTGTTGAAATTAGATCATCTCTCTCACCTTGCACAACATTCAATGATGAAGGATCTAGGAATTAAACCATTTACCATACAAATGCTAGAAGAAAAATTAGGACCAACACTTCAGTATTTGGGAGTAGGCAATGACTTTCTCAACAAAACTCCCAAAGAGAAAGAATTAAAGACAAGAATCAATGAGTTGGATGCCATTACACCTAAAAAAATTTACTCAGCCAAGGAATTGGTGAAAACTATTGAAAGGGAACCTACAGAATGGGAGATAGTAATGGCTTGTAATTCCTCCAACCCAGGACTAATATCGAAATTGTACAAAGAACTCAAAAAACTTGATATAAAAAACATAAATAATCTAATCAATAAATGGGCCAGAGATTTAAACAGAAACTTCTCAACAGGGGAAATCAAACAAGTCAATTAATTCATGAGAAAGGGTTCTAGGTCACTAGTAATCAGAAATATGCAAATCAAAACTACATTAAGATTTCACCTCACTCCAGTCAGATTGGCAAAGGTAAAGAATACAAACAGTAACATGCTGGAGGGGTTGTAGGGTGATAGGAACACTAGCACACTGTTGGTGGAACTGCAGACTGCTACGGCTGCTCTGTGGCGACTCCTCAAAAAATTGGGGATTGATCCATCATATGATCCAGCTATCCCTCTTCTGGGTATTTTCCTAAAAGAGCTAGAATCACTATATTATAGTGACACAGCAGAATCAATGTTCATAGGAGCTTAATTTATAATAGCTAAATTATGGAATCAACCTAGATGCCCTTCACTGGATAAATGGATCCAAAAGCTGTGATACACACACACACACACACACACATACACACACACACACACACACACAATAAAATTCTACTCAGATATTAGAAACAATGATATTATGATATTTGATGGTAAATGAATGGCAATGGAAGAAAATATATTGAGCAAATTTAGCCAAACCCAGAGACTCAAGGGTCAAATATTTTGCCTTATTTGTGGAGGCTAGAAGAAAACCCAGGCTTGGGTGACAGATCAAGCTCATGTACTAGACTCACCAATGTCGAATAAACACATAATCTAGGGAAACCATAGATATATATGGCAGGAAGGAGGAATAATAGGGATCTAGGGTGGGAATCAACAATGTAGTATACTCTTTACTCCCCTGAAAAGTGAAATAATACTTATGTAATCATTTAATTCTGGAAGATCCACAATCATATATATGCATATATGCACAAATCATATATATATAATATATATAAATATATAATATATATATATATAATCATATATATATAAATGCACAAACATACATATACTGGGGAAATATAGAAGAGTCAAGAGACAAGGGTATACGTGATGTGGAGGGTGATTCTGGATTAGGATCTGGGGCACATCATATTGTTACTACATATACATTTATAATTGTACAAAAACACAACTCAATAAAATTTGCTAAAAAGTTGGGTTCCTCCCCAATTTTTAGCCTCCTGTATTGATTTGGCATATATTGAGTCCTTGAAATCTTGCCAGATATTCAAAATTAATGTTTCCAATTACCATTGCTGCATTAGGAGATAAAAACTTTTATGCATATTGTACACATTGTGGATGCTTTGTTACCTTTAACTCAGTATAATCAATTTCTCCAGTTTTTGAAACTATAAAAGATCTTTGGGATATATTCTAGAAAATTAGTCCTTACTTGGACATCAAGCATGCACTGAAAGAGCATTCTAGATAGTGCAAAGAGGGTGCATGTGCTAAGGTAAAAAGTTTGATTTTGTTCTTCCCAGATCCTGAGATCTATTGGAAGGTTTAAAATCAAGATTAAAATGCTGATTTTTCAAAATTTATTTACTCTCTCAATCTCATTTGAATCTTAGGTCAATCTTATAGACCAAGCAGATTTTCTTTTTCTCTCCTTAATTTGAGGAAACTGGGACTCTAAAAGCTTAAGACCTTCATTAAGGTTACAAATTCAGTTAGAAGTGGAGCAAGTACTAGAATTTGGAATATCAGATGGCCCCAGGATTCCTTTCCCACACCACTTTTTATACAGGCTGACTTGAGTTCAAACTGAAAATACATATTAGGCTCTTATGTAGCAATGGAATAGTTTTTTCTTACATGGCTGTTTGTAACTTCTTAAAGTTCATGTAGTCTCTTTGATTCCAGGTGTTCAAATAGTCATAGATAATTATGAATATTAAGAACTTCCAATTGAAAGGTTATAGAATAACATAATAGAACAAAAATGCCAGCAGTTGTCAGTTGTAATCTAAATTGGTGTAAAGAAATCAGGGTGGTTTAATAAACTGAATAAACTCAGCATGTGAGTTTTCTTTTTTTTATATTAGAAGTTTCTCACAAAAATAACTTTTATAGTTACTTATATGCTATAAAATATCAGAGTCATGTAACTTGCTTTAGAAACAAAATATTTTAATATACATTTACTTGGTCGTTATAGTCAAATAAACTGATAAATAATTTTAAAGACAGTATATACAGCATGATTAGTTTTTACCATGTTTATAATTTTAATAGTACATCATGGGGCTAAAGAGGTAGCTCCGTAATAGAGCTCTTGCCTGGCACGTGCAAGGACCTGGGTTTGAACCCCAGAACCACAGACACAACTAAATGGAGGAAAAACAAAAACCAGATGAAAAGATAAAAAGATTAACTACCTCTTTTTCTCTCTTAAAAAGCATTCTCTTCTTTTAAGTAAATAATATATCAAGGCATATATATTTTAACCACTTTATACCAGAGTTTTCACTTTATGTATTTGTAATGTCTTGATTTTCCCCACGTAGTAAAGAAAATTATAGCTTTGGAGTACTGTCTTTGTTCAAAAACACATTCACTATACGAGAAGTATTCATGAATTAAGTTCCCCACCTAGATAGAAATAGTGTAATTTGGAATCCCCCTTCCATGTGGTGACCCTACCAGTGATAATTTTGCCTGGATTGAAATTAGCTGTCTGCTTGTTGAGACAGTTCTGCCTATTATTATGTAAGAAGCCTCCCTCCCCAGGTGATGAACAACTGTTCTAGTCTAAGCCAGACAAACTCAAGCAGCTCTCCTGTCAAGAGCACTGCTGACTTCAGTCTACTCAGTCCTCTGTGCTTGGGCAGGGTTCTTTCCTGGCTGGTTATCTATGCAGACCTTAGTTCTGGTAGCTGGCCTGCATAGCTTAGTTCATTGTCCCAGGTTTCCTGTTTTTCAGTGTTGTGGGTGCTTTGTGGCATTTGATTTTCACAATTATTTTATTATCATTTACCATTCATATCCTGATTCTGTAAATAATATTCTCATTCTAGAAAAAAGATTAATGCAGAAATAATGAAAATTAAAATCTTCCACATTCCCATCTACTAACAGTAATCTTGTTATTTATGTCCTTCCAAAAACATTTTACTTTTGTATATAGCTTTTATTTATTTATTTTTTCAGGGCTGAGGACTGAACTCAGGGCCTTGTACATGCTAGGCAAGCACTCTGCCACTGAGCTAAATCCCCAACCCCTTGTATATAGCTTTTAAAAATGAAAGGAGTACATATATGATTTTTTATTATTTCTCTCAGTATTATATTAAGAATTTTTTTACTTCTGTTTGATTCAAAAATATCATTTTAATTATTCTGTAGTTATCATCATTCACCTCTTCTACTTTTGATTAAGTTGATTGATTCTAATTCCACACTACTGTAAGACTGTAAATAATTTTTATGTAATTCTTATCCAGACTTGTGAAAGAAAAATAACTCTTCCAGAAATTATGACCTTCTATAGATCTTGAGACAGTGCTTATTTACTTTCTAGAAATGTCCCATTCATATTATTGTTGGTAAACTGGGAATTCCTATTTCCCTGAGTCCTTTTCAAAAAAGATTGTTAGCACTTTTAAAACAATTTCATTAATTTGATACTTGGCATGTTTTCTTCTCTCAATCAAATTTTTATTATTTAAACTGCAGATTTTTTGTATTGTCTTTAACCATTTATATTTTTTCCTTGATATTCATTTTTTTCCATTCTCCTTCATTCACTTCTACTTAAATAGTATTTTTTGTGTAATTATTTACAGAAATCTTGGAAATGGTAGAATAGTTTTCTCAATAACCCTCATCTTTCTACTGGAACATACTTTGTCATCTTATTTATAAGTCAAATATATTACATGTTTGTAATTTATCTACTATAAATAATTTCCCTTCCAAATACTGCTCTTAAAAGTTTACATTTTCGGGTTTTTTTTTTCCTTTTAAGAGACAGAAGGACAGTGGGATGTGAGAAAGAATTAATTTTAGTTAGTTTTTCATGTGGCTTTTGTTGCTCTGACACTTCATTGTGTACATGGTGCTGGGGTTCAAACCCGTGGCCTTGCACATGCTAGGCAAGCACCCTAACTACTCCAGACTCCATATTCTCTATTTTTAAACTACATTATTTGTCTGTTTTAGTAATATTTTTCAGATCCTGCCCTTGTATTTGATTTATCCTGAATTTTCTATTGCTTTCCCTCAGTTCTTCTTTAATAATTAATATTGTCATTTCCTCCATTGATTTGTATGTTATATAGTTTCAGTTGTCACTTTTAATATTTTAATAGTCATAGTATAACATTAATATTTCTGCCTCTAAACAATATAAAACCAATTTAAGTGTCATTTCCACTTTACATATCAGAGTTATCCTTTTTCAGTTCTGAGTTTTGTCACAGTTTAAATTAAATACTATTATTGTCATTTACACAAGTGATATGTTTTAGTTTACTTACATATTTACCATTTTCTTTGCTCACTGTTTCACTTTGCATTCAGAGTTTCCTTCTAAAATAAATTTGCATCTTTGCATATTTATCTTTAATTCCTTTAACACATATCTTGACAATAAATTCTTGTCCTGTTGCTCCCCTCGCCAATTTCTCAGTGTCTTGGGGCATCCTTTTGTTGTTTATGATCTATGAAATAGATTTAAAATACGTTTTGTCAAATATTTTGGGGTGTGATGGCCATACTCAGACATTTTGCTTATCTGAAAATTGCTCTGGCTCTGGATTCTGGGTTCCATGCTTCTACTGAGAAATCTTGTATCCGTATATTGTCACTCCATTGTAGTTAATCTAGCTTTTCTTCCCAATGGCTTTCAAAATCTCTTGCCTTGAGTGTTCTGCAGTTTTACTGTGATTTATCTAAGCATATATTTATTTGCATTTAACCTGTCTGGTGTATTTTGTGCTTCCTATGCTTGAGGATTCAAGTCTTTGTTTACTTCTGAAAATTCAGTCATTATCTCTGTGATTTTCTTCCCTATTTTCTTTGTTTTCCTCCTAAGACCGACTGGATTCCTGTTGAACCACTTCATCCTACCTTCAAGATCTCTTTGCTTCTCTGTTTTCCATCTTCTTCTTTCTGTGCTTCTTTGGGCTTATTTCTTCAGAGTCTTCTACAAATTCACTAATTCTGTGTCAATAATATGTAAACTGCTGTATTCCATCCATCATATTACCTTTAGTATGCATTTTTTAAGAGAGAAGGAGGCAGTGAGAGGAAGAGAAAGAATCAGTTTTATTTATTTTAAATCTGGCCTTTGTTTCTCCAACACTTAGTTGTGCATGTGGTGCTGGGGTTTGAACCTGGGTCCTTGTGCATGCCAGGCAAGCAATCTAACCCCTAAGCCACCACTGCAGCCCCTCAATGTTCATTGTTTAAAGTTCTGTTTGTTTCTTTAAAAAAAAATCTACCTAACAATTTCTTAAAATCTAATCTTGTTTATTAGTTTTTATTACTTTGTAATATTTCACTTCAAACATGATTATTTTTATTTTACCTCTGATTTTGCTAATATTTGAAATGCTTAGAAATCTGTCTGCTGCTGGTTTCTGTTGGCCCTCATTCATCATGGCTAATTTCCTTGCATGTTTGTGTTTGGTAATCTTGGTGACCTCCTACTCGAAACTCTTTTGTGTTTTTCTAGTGACCTAAATACAGAATCAGAGTATTGCCATTGCCAGTGACTAGTAGCTACTGTTCTTCTTCATCCCCTTCTCGCAAGGGCTCAGCTTTCTGACTGTGTGGGTTGCTTGTCCTTCGGGAAGCACTGCTCTCACTTTTGCTTGCTGCTCACCTGCTCCCCTCTCCGATTGTTGCTTCAGAGCTTTCCATTACGGCCTGCAATCTCAACAACACATTTTAAAGTATATTTTATTTTATCTATTTTTTTTTGAGCGGGGGTGTCTTACTTAGAGTGTCTGTAATTTGTCTTCCATAACAACTCCATTGTCCTGGGACACAGTTTCTCTCTGTCTGATTTTCTGTTCCCTCCCTGGCCTTGGCTTGTTATTTTCATATTCACCTTAGAAAGATTCAAGTCTTGGCACCCTCTGTGAGTTGGTAGGGCTTCCCGCTTACTAATGGGCTAATGGTCTGGAAAGAATCAAGCCACAAATTCCCTACCCACCTTTTGGCAGGTTCAGGGACAGACAAGGGAGGACTCAGGCCACCAGTTCTTCTTTTTCTTAGCCTCATTGGCTGCAAAGAGTCTAGGCATACTCTTTTACAGATTATGTTGTGTACGCCTGTCTCCAGACTGAACCTCTATACAATCTTTACCCTAGGCCTTGCTGTTTGTTTCTATGAACTTGTCCAGTTCAAAGGAAGCAGCATTAGGCATGATGCCCCCAGCCAGAATTCATATTATGACCCAAGCCATATTTGCAGAGTCACCCACAGATCCCAGGAACCATTTACAGGAGATTTCCAGTTGGTAGGAGACAGAAAAAAAATCATGTTGAGGTCACATCTTCCCACATTCTTCCTAACACATGCTTTAGAAGGTAAAGATTTTCTTATTTTAACAAATTACTTAGAATAAATAAAATTTCATAAATATGTAGTACTAGAGGTCTTATCTAGAGCAGTTAGGCAAGAGACAGAAATTAAAGGCATATAGTAGGAAATAAAGAAGTCAAATTATCCCTGTTTGCAGATTATATTATCCATATGTAGAAAAAACCAAAAGGCTGTACTAAAAGATTATTCAAATTGATAAATGAATCCAATTAATTTATAAGATACAGGATCAACATGCAAAACCAGTAGCTTTTAATATACTGATTATTAGCTTGTTGAGAAACAAATAATGGAAATAATCCATTTACAATACCTACAAAAAAGTATGAATAAACTTAACCAATGAAGCAAAAAACATCTACAATGAAAATTACAAAACAGTGAAAGAAATAGAAAAGGATACACACACACACGCACATACATATACACACACGCACGCACACACACACACAAATGTTCATGGACTGGAAAAATAGTATCATTAAAATGTTAATATTAGGGGCTGAAGTGGTGGTTCAGCGGTTACAGCACTTGCCTGGCAAGCGCTAGGACACAGGTTTGAACCCCAGCACCACATACACAGCGAAGGGTCGGAGCAACGAAAACCTTGCGAAAAATTAAATAAAATTGTTTACCTCTCTTTCTCTCTTTAAAAAAAATGTTAATATTACCCAAAGTGATTTATAGATTCAGTGCCATCCCCATCCAAATACCAAAGACATTCTTCTCAAAAATAGAAAAAATAATCCCCAAATTCATGTTAAAGTACAAAAGTACAAAGCAATCGTGAGTCAAAAGAACAAAGCTGGAGACATCACAATACCGGATCTCAAGACACACACTACAAAACTGTAGGAACAATACATCAGGATAATGGCATAAAAACCAACACATAGCCCAAGGGAACAGAGTAGAGAACCTAGGAAAAAATCCACACATCTGCATCTACAGTTAACTGATTCTTGATGAAGGTACCAAAGCCATGGTTGGAAACAGAGCAGCTTTTCAATAAATAGTGCCAGGAAAATTGTATATTCACATGCAGAAGAATGTTTTGACTTTTTTCTCTCCTTTATACTAAAATAAGCTCAAAATGGATAAAGACCTAAATGTAAAAGCCAAAAATGTTAGAAGACAACACAGGGGAAATACTTCAAGGTAGCAGTGTCTGTAATGATTTTTTGGATAAGACCTTAAAAGCATAGGCAAAAGCAGAAAGAGACAAATGAGAGTACATCAAAGTAAGAAGCTTCTGCACAGCAACTGAAACAATCCACGGTGAAGGACAATCCGCAGAATCGGAGAAGCTTTCTGCAAACTCGCTGAGAAAGGAGTGTATTCAGAATACATAAGGAAGTCAGAGAACTCGACAACAACAGAAAATAGCCTGATTAAATAGACCAATGATCTGAATATGTATTTCTCAAAAGAAGAAAAGTAAATGGTCAACAAATTTATGAAAAAGTACTCAACATCATTGGCCACCAGGAAAATTAAAATAAAGAGCATAACGAGAGGTCATCTCTTTCCAGTTAGAATAGCTGTTATCACACAGACAAAAAATGAAAAGTTCTGGTGAGAATGTAGAGAAAAGGGACCTTTTACATATTATTGGTGTAAATGTAAACTAATATAGCCATCATGGAAAATAGTATGGTGTTTCCTCCAAAAACTAAAAATTGATCTATGAGATGATTCAGCTTTTCCACTTCTGGATATGCAGCCAGAGGAAATGAAATCAAGGAGGTATTTGCAGTCCCACATTGATTTCCCCATTCTTCACTATAGCCAAGACCTAGAATCCAGCACATACGAGGATAAAGAAAGTGTGCTATGTACACAGAGAAATATTGCTGAGCCATAGAAAGATAATCTGTCAATTATAGCAAAATGAATGGAATGGGAGCACGCTGTGTTAAGTGACATAAACCAGACATAGAAGGATAAATACCGCTGGTCCCTCTCAGATGCCAAAGTTTAAAAAAAATGTAGACATGAATATTAGTAGAGGCTTGGAAGAGTGGGAGGAAGAAGAATAGAGGGAGATTGGATAGCAGATACCACAGACAGAAGCAGAGTAGGGTAACTAGAGTCACAACACCCTATTGTCTCTTTCATGAATCACCACAGGAGAGGAGCTTAATGAGTGCAGACACAAAGCAATGATGCGGAGGTGGGAATACTGGTCACCTGGCTTGCTTATCACACCTTGTGTACATGTGCCCGTAAATATGTGCAGTTGGAGTAATAATAAAATTAGGGATGGGGATGTATCTCAGTGGTAGGGAGCTTGCCTAGCACATGGGAGGCCCAAAATTTGATACCCAGTACCACAAATAACAATAACCACAATACCAAAAATGAAGACATATGCTATGTAAAGTAAGGCTTTTATCATTTACTGGGAAGTCATAAAGGTAGATCAGCAGTTCTTGGGGCAGTGTTCCAGCTCTGGATAAATAAGACTGAATTTACAACACCGTCTCCTTTTCACAGCTCTCTGATAAAAGAAACAGTGTACTGGCCCATTAAGAAATGCACTCCAGAGAATGGTCAGATCACATCTGCTGTAGTCAGAACATTCCACAATCTGGGGAATGTGAACCTGAGTTCTGTCCCAACTCTTTTAATACTCATTCCTATTTATGTTCAAATATGTGTTTAATATATGGACATGAAACTGGTATTAATTTCTTAATTAATGCAAATGTGTCAGTAACGTCAATAGAAAACTAGTCATAATATTTTTTTATTCCTTTTCTAAAATTTTAGACTGTTTTAAGCACTTGTTTTGCTTCAGTAGTCATTTTCTGGTATTTGTTTAAATATTTTATTAAGGCATCATTTCTGAAGACATTTCTTTTACACTAAATTTATTTTTAATACAGTTTTGCTTATGTTTCATATAAAATCAGTTAACTAATTTGTGTTTTCTTCTTTCCATTACATACATTAGTAGATAATCCCATCAAGTTTATGTCCTTAATGGAATAACTGACTATAAGAATTCTATAAACTGCTGTTAAATCAAATAGAAATCTTATGAAGTAAAAGAAAAGATATTGAAAATGTAGAGCTAGATATTTTATATGTAGAAGCTAAGAAACCAATAATGTTACACTTTAGCTAAGTAAACATTTTCATGTGTTCTCATACTTTGCTTTCTTAGAAAATAAAATAACATACAGGTCAAAATTTAGGGAAGTGAATCTGGAAATTCACCTCAAATCTTCATAAATATTTTCTTTTATATCAAGTCATAATTCCTGCTTTTCACACCAGAGACCTTGTTCCTTTTTGTGCCTTGTAACTTTGCTCATATTTATTATTTGACTCTATTTTGGTTGATGAAGGATTACCCATTAATGGCATATAAAAATGGGACACACAAATGTTATATATGTAAATTTTAGATGCAATTTTTCATGAAGCATTTGTTGTTTCTTAATTGACTAGCCCAGTTTCATTTTTCTATATTTCATACTAGAAATTGTGCCTTAGAAACACTGTATAGTATGAATAATTGGTTCAGCAAACATTTACCAAGCAGTATGAGCAAAGCAGTGCAGGATGTGGAGAGGGAAGAGCCATTGTCTCTCTCCTCCAGAAATGCATGCACTAACAGGAGAGAGAAAACATGTCAAAATAAATAAATGAAACAATATTAGTAAGAGGAAAAAAGAATTAATGCTCAGTGTATTGCTCAGTTTTTCATGAAGGACTGTAATAGTTGATGTTGGCATTTGAAGACAGGTAAATGTCAAGAGGTGGAGCTGGGAGTAGGGCTGGCAGGGGGATGGGCATAGCATGCCAGCTGGGGCAATATGAACACAGGCCAGGGACAGAAAGCTGCCGTGTGAATCAGTGAGAGGGCAGGATTCCCTCAACGAGGGAGCAGTTGCGAGTGTTAAGGTAGAAAATACAGGTGTGTATTATGGAAGTAAGTCTGTTGTAACAAGATGCCAAGTTCCACATAAAATGTTTCTGAGCAGAATAGTTTCATGATTGGTTTTAGAAAAGTTATACCGGTTACATCTTGTAGCAACAATTGGAATGAAGAATAACTGAAGCAGAGAAAGAAGTTGGAGGCCGTTCTCTGAATTAGCAGTGGTTGTCAAAATGTAGAAGAGCAAATATTAATGACAACTGCGGCACGTAATGCACAGAACTCCAACAACAAGTTGACCGGGGAGAAGAGTCTGGGAGGAAGCAGCAGTCTGGACGCTGGCAGTTCTTTGTGCTTGAGGTCATGCATACTTGAGTGAGAAGAGAATGAAAGGTCGAATCCGGAAACATTGCTGTAACAAGATGTGGACACCTACAGAAGGAGAGAAAAATTAGAATCCCAGGATGAAAAACAGCAAAGAAGGAGCGCTGAGGAGCACCGGCGTTCAGAAATAAAGGGCATGTGGAGCAGGATGCACTTCCTGGCATCCGTGGAGATGACCACCAAAGAGGTGAAACTAGGCAGGGGACAGTCACGCCGACCTGAGGAAGCAGGGTCTAGTGAAGGATGAAGTCAGACAACAGGCAGGCTGGAAGATGACTGAGTGGAGGCTGCAAGGTAGACCACTGTTTCGAAATTGATGCTGAAAAGGAGTCTAAGAGATAGGCAGGTTCAAGAGAAAGGTACTTTGGGGAGAAGAAATGTTGAGAGGAAAAAAGGCAGTTTAGGATAGAGGGCAGATGCAAGCAGAGAGAAGATCAAGGGAATGCAAGGTTTAGCTCTGGAAAGGAGAGAAACTGTAGTAAAATGAAAAATAATAGGTAAAGACAAAGGGAAATTTTGACTCCTTCTTTTGTGATAGGAGTTTGCTCTTGCTGGTCTGACCTATTTTATGGTAATATCAGGAGTAAGGTCTCCTGCAGACACTGAGCACAATGGGTAAGGTTACAGATGAAGATTAATAGAAAAGGTGAACAACACTTGTAAAGGCTGAGACCGTTGTCTAGGACAGAAAACTGGAGCCTTTCCAAGATTTTTCCTCTTCTTTTCTCCGTTTTCTTAGTTATTGGACCACGTCTGTTCTCCACCTAAACATGTCTTAAATCCATCACTGAGTGCCAACTACTATTCCTCTGTTTCAAGTCTCTAGGATCCTTTCCCTGAACTACTATGTCATCTTCCTTCCTGTTCTCTCTGCCTTTTCTTCCCACTTCCAGGCTATTTTCCACATCACTACTGAAATTTATCGGTCACTCTTTCAAAATTTTGAGGTATGTAATGTATATATGGCGTCTTGAGTCTCTCTTTGAAATGATACAATATGACATCTGTGTGTTTGGGGAAATTTGGGGCATGTTTAGAAAGTACATTTGCAAAACAGAATAATTTAGCTTATGTAAATTGAATTTCAAGCAGTACATTAAATTTTGATGACCCTATTTATTCAACAATGAATTAACAAGAAAATGTACAATGCACTAAATTAGGAATTCCAGACATCAGAAGGATGTTTATGACACAGTTGGTGTTTTCAAATATCTTTGAATCTGCAAAGAATGCCGTTAATTACCTTCCCTCTTGAATTATTCCCTTCTACTATTTCCTTCCTTCTTTTTCTCATTCTAGTTGTTACTTCCTCATGCATTATTATAACTGGTACATATGATGTTAATTGTGAAGTACCATGTGATCCCAAAACATTTTGATTCATCAAAGTAAGTTTAATTTTGGTATAATTAGTAGTGATGCTTTTTATATTTAGGTTAAAATATGAATCCTCTTTCTATTATTTTATTTGACTAACAAAATATTTTTACTCAGTCTACTACTGTATTGGATGAGGTGTGAGTATATGAATACAAAATGCATACATTTACACAGATTTCAAACACTTTATTTTCTTATGTATTCCTGAATTGTCCAGGTGATGTACTTTTCATAATATCAATTACTAATTTTTAAATAATGTTTCTTCCTTGGATCAGAAAGCAAGTATATTCTAATTGTAAATACTTTGGAAAATCCAGGAGATATCTTATAAAAATAAAAAAAGTCTCATCCATACTGCAACTATTCTACAAATGTGTGTAATCCTATAGTGACCCCCCCACTCTAGGTAAGATTGTATTCATCACCATGAAAAGTTCCCTTGTGTTCTTCAGCAATCAAGCCCGTTCCTCTGCCCCAAGCCCCCGGCAACTACTAAGCTGATTTACATCCTTATAGTTTTATCTTTTTCAGAAAATAATATAAATCGAACCATATACTATGTAGTTTTTCATGTCCTTTTTCACTTAGCGTAATACCTCCAGAGAGATCCATCCATGTAATTGCACAAATCAGCAATTTATTCTACTGCTGATTTTAGTTCATTGTATAGACACATCACAATTTATTTATCCAATCACCAGTTAATGGAAATTCTAATCTGGAGCTATTGTAAATAAAAATACCATTAATGCTTTCATACCGGTCTTTCTAAGGAAATATGTTTTCATTTCTCTTGGGTAAAAAACATGTTTTTACTTCTTGGTCATATGGTAAAAGTAGGTTTAGCTTTAGCAATTTTCCAAAGTAGATATACCATTTTGTATTCCTATTAGTAACATATGAAAATTCCAATTATTTCACATCCTCAGCAGCACAAGGTATTGTTTATATAATCTTATTTGCCATTCTAATGGTTGCACAGTAGTATCTCATTGCTGTATTAGTTTTGAGGATACCTTGAATACTTTCCAACATAGGTGGAGCCTGGCTATGCATTTATAGGTATACATATCTTCAAATATTAATTTTTCAGTAGATTTATATGCATAGATATTAACTGAGGGATACTGTACAATAAAAGGCAGATTTATTAGCTTTGTTACTACAACAAATGCCTGAGGCAGCTAACTTGAAAGAGATTTATTTATTTATTTATAGGTTTAAAGTCCACAATTGGGCTGTCCCCATTGGTTTAACCTTGGTAAGGGCAGAAGATGGCTCCACATCTTGGCAGGATCCCGAATAGGAGCATAGGTTCACTTCTGGAACAGGAACAGAAAGAAAAGAGAGTGGGTAAAACCAGACTTGCTCCTTTTATAAAAAATAATCTTGTAAGAATTCAAGAGATCACACAAAGATTACTAGTAATTTCTAGGTAAACTACCTTTTGAGAGCATGACCCCCCTGACATAAAGACATCCCACTAGGCCCGACCCCACAAAGATTCTACCACTTCCCAACAGCATCACCCTGGGGACAAGCCCTTGAACAGGGACATTTGGAGACTTCAACTGCCATAACACGGCAAGCAGGGAGGGGTCAGGAGACATCTTAAAGGTACTTCTGAAACAAGAGTCCAAACTGTACCTTAGAAAAAATATCTTCATAAAATAAAAATTGTATTTTTCCAGCTTCCTATAAGGTCCTTTAAAATAAAATAAAATCATTCATTAATAAATAAAATATTAATATCAAAGATTATCATTCAACTTTTAGAATAAAAAAAGTAAAAGCACACATAGGAACAGAGAAATGAATTGTAGCACTCATGGTCGGTCTAGTTTCATCTGTTTTGCAACTCTTCCAGTGATCATTCTGAAGCAAATCCCAGGCATCAAAAGATTAAATTTTAATTGAATCTCAGAGTTCTTAATTTATCACATTAGTATTGAAAATAATTATTTTGAAATGTTTGAATTAAAAAATTAATTTCTATTATTAATCTCTAAGATTCAGTAGTCTCTTGGTTTGACCTACTTATATGTGAATTGTTTGCTAGGTGCATTTTTCCAGGTATTTATTCAGTATGTTATGGGAAACCACAACACCTGAATGAGAATAAGAGCTCATTAAGTGAGATTGTTTTACTTAGCATATTGTGTATAGTTTCCTTAATAGCACTATATAGACATTAAATTATAAGAACTGCAGGTTTTGCTTAATGGAAGTTGCCACTTAAGTTAACAATATAGGCAATTTGATTTTTTATTTACTATATTATATATATTTTTAAATTACACATTGACTATAATCCTAGGAGTACTTTCTTAATTCTTTTTACAATATTGATCTAATTTTTCTCACTGAGAAGCTCAACTGAAGTGTATAACCGGTTTTAATTAAGAATTTAAGAAAGAAACTTCACATCATTAGGAATTCTGATTTTTGCCTCTCTAACAAAAAAAAGGACCATAAGCAATATGAGATTAGTAAGATGTGAGAAATGATAACCATGTCAGGTAGGGTCGCCTGTAATAGACTACAGTAATTGGGGAAGTAACCTTGACACATTTCAGTCCAAGAATGAGTGTGTGTAGTTTATTATATTCCAGACAGTATTCATTACCAAAGATGTAGGTCCAAATTAACTTTAATGTTGCACTCTTCACAAGACATTCCATAGCTAGCAATAACATTAAGATAATGCCATTAAAATAAGAATTTCAATTATAAGGCAGATGAGACTGTGAGAAACATGACAGCCTTAATGAGCAGTAGGAGTTGGTATTCAGTTTGATAAGGAACAGTTATCATAGATAGAAAGGAAGCAAATACAGCCTGCAGCCTTCTCCTTTCTGTCTTGCCACCCTCTACTGATAACAGCTTTGGGTTCAAATTCATTTCTGTTCATCCTCCCAGACTGGTGTTAGGATGATGGTCCTGTTAACTTTCATTTGCAGCCAGAACACCTTCAATTTCCGTAGTGCTTCATTCTTTGCAATAGCTGAAAGCATGTTTTCTTGTTCACTCTCATATCTTTGTTGAGAAAGAAGGGGAATCAAGGTTGGCTCCATCTTGCAGGTGGGAAAACCAGATCAGTATCTCAGCAGTGACACTGGGAATAGATTCAAACCATTTGAAGGATCACCACATGCTTCTTTAGAGGACTAATTTTAACCAAGGTGAAGTGTAATAACTGACCCAAATACTGTATCATTCTTTGCAGTTGCATTAAACATCCCTTGTTTTTGACTTCAGAGTGGTAGCAAGATAGGAACTAATGAAGATTACAGGTGGGATTAATAAGATCAGAGGAGGGAAAGGCTGTCATTGGGAGCTGTCTTAGTCCATTGAGGCTGCTGTAACAAAAAATACCATAAACAAGATGCCTTTTAAACAACAGAAATTTAATTCTCACAGTTTTGGATCCTGGAAAGTGGATCCTGGGAAATTCCACATCAAGGCACTGGCTGGTTCAGTGTCTGGTGTGAGCCCCACTCAGGTTCTTAGAGGACAACTTCTATTGTGTCCTCACATGGAAGGAGGAGCAAACAAGCTCTCCTGGGTCTCTAATAAAGGCACTAATTTCATTCATGAGGGGTCCTAACTAATCACCTCCCAAAGCCCCACCCCTTGATAGCAACACAGTGGGATTAGGTTCTAACATGTGGGTTTGGGGGATACAGACATGCAGACCAGAACCTAATTCTCTGTAGCCTTTAACCATGCAGCCAACCCAGCAGTGGCTGCATCCTGAACATTGTGGCATTCACACTGCTTCTGGGTGTGGCTTCCTACAGTATGCTACCCATTGGCCACCTCCGGCAGTGCTGACCACTCTGACCTGTCCTGAAGCTTTAAGGTGGTCTCTTACAGTCAAGGAAAGCAAAGGGCCCTCGTGTTATCTGATCTTTAATATGTTTGATTAGTGGAAAGGATTAGCTGCATCTTTTTTGCCTCCGTGCTTTAAATTATCAGAGACTATTGTTTCTTCTTCACTTTGCATTTCCCGTTACACTTTCAAATGGAGAGTTTTTGCTCATTCTGTTGTTTTGTTTTTTTGGTTTTTTTTTTAAGGTCTGGAACTCTTTTCTGCCTCCAGAAAGCCCTGAAGACTGTTTTGCTTTTAATTCACCCTGTATATCACTCTTTATTCACCACTTACATAATTAATATAAGCATTTCCCTCAATTTCTTCATAAATACATTTCTCATAAAAGCATTTCATCCATATTGCTTGCTGTAGAGCGTGACCAATTTTCATAGTCTTTCCTACAATATGCTATATAATGCCCATAATGTTTGTGCTGTCTACTCTCATGTTTACTTAATCTGTCATCAAAGGGTGCATGCCTGATGCCTGTAAGTGAACCAATCGATCATACAGCATTATGTTTGGCTTCCACAAGCACCAATTTTCTTTTCTCCCTTAGGAACCTTAATTCTGGAAATCAGCATTCCACTAGATTGAGAATGTTCATTTATAAAATAGAAGCATACTTTTGCTTACATAATACATATTTAAATGATAGATACATAGAGTAACAATAAAATGTATAAGGCTTTTCATTAGAGTCTATGATTATTTTAAATATAATCACAGTGAAATTGATTTAAATTGCAAATATTACAGTAAATCTTTTTAGATGAGCCACAAAGCTCAAATGCAAAACTGATGTTCTTAAATTAGCTAATTGATATATTGTCTAAAAAACTAAAATAAGACTCTATTGTCATAGTAATTTTGTTAAATATGTCCAACTTTGTAAATGTAAAAACAAGTAGATTTTAACAATCTTGTTACAATAATTTCATATTTTTGTTCCTATTATATTTTCTCTCCCCCAGCCTTCTTTTTTAGGAGGGGGGGGTACCAGGGATTGAACTCAGGGACACTTAACCACTGACCACATCCCCACATTAGTGCCACATTATGTTGCTGAGGCTGGCTTTGAACTCTTGATCCTCCTATCTTAGCCTCCAGAGTTGCTGAGAATACAAGTGTGTGCTACCACTCCAGGCAGTTTTTCTTTCCTTCTTTTATCCTGGAAACTTGAAACAAACGATTCCAAAATGAGGACAACTTATTAATCCTTAGTAATTATCTTTTTTCTTGTTTATTCCTTTTTGTCCTGTTAATTATACTTAGAAACACAGTAGTGTCATTTCTCGGGCTTTTGTGTAGAGCTTTGTGCTAATATCTGAACATATAGATTTATAGTCTCCATAACCTATTAGTAAAATACATAAGTAAAGTAGAAAAATGGGTAAAGAAATGTATACAGTAAAGACATTGAACTAAAACATCGCTTTGTCCTTTTATAATCTTAAATCTTCTTCAGACATGTAATTAATATTATTGCCCTCAGAATAATGTTTAAAAGTGATCTTTTATAAATGCTCTTTCAGTGTCATGCATTCTTTTGCAGAGAATAATTAATTCATCTCATTAGTCAAGTGAGGACCTTAGTAACATACATATCTCTAGGATAAAAATTATTTTGGAATTCAAAGAGAGGTGTCTAAAGATAAATGAAATCAAGGCCTAAAAGTGTAGTCATCTTACCTCTGACATAAAGAACAATAAATTCAAAGCCAGAAGACCTAATTCCAGTTCCAGTTCTACTTGGCACTTGTGTGACCTTGAGAGAAGGTAACTTGAGCATTTCCGAGCTTCAAGTTCCTCACTTCCAAAGTGGAGGTACGAAAGGCCCTCTCAGCCCAGTGCGTAGTTCTTGCTGGATGTTGTTGCAGTATTTTGATGTCAAATGCAGCATTGCTATCTAAACATACAGCATTCTAGCAGAGATTTACTGTCAACCATTGTCATTGGTACATTTTCAATATTGATTTATTGATTTCCTTCAATGTGTAAGGAATACTGCTATACGCCAGGGAAATAAAAAGGAATAAGATAGTACCAAACGCTTCAAATTCTAGTGAGGAAGGACATATGAAAGATAATAAAATTCTTTAATTTTAGTCATTGATTTCAATTGTCAAGGTGTTGGTTGAATGCTTGCAAGTTGAAGTAATTGAAATATAATAAGAAATATATTGGGGCTGGAGCAGTGGCTTGGCAGTTACAGCACTTGCCTGGAATGCATGAGTAAGTGAGTTCAAATCCCAGCACCACGTACTCAACAAAGTATCTGAGGAATGAAAGTCACATGAAAAACTAAATAAATATTGCTTCTCTCTTTCTCTCTCTCATTGTCCCCTCTTTCTTAAAAAAAAAAAACAAACAAAAAACAGAAATATATTTAAGGGAAAAATAAATGAGGAAGAATTAGAATATATACATATATGCAGATCAATTTATATGTGCAAATTTAGCACATGAAAAACGTGGCTGAAGAGCTGTATGCAAGAAGGTAACTAAATCTGTTTCAAATACAACAAAATCAAATTATAAAAAGGATCCAAAATTTTTTGAAAGTAGTAACTGTTATGTTCAGAGTCACCAAGTTTCCTAACTTTAATTCAAAGTTCTGAAGCAGTAAGGAAAAGATTAATAAAGTTTACCATATGAAAATTCTAAAATATTTTTCCATGGCAAAAAATGGTAAAAATAAATGAAAAATGTGGAAAATATTTGTAATTATGTCATGGACAATGGGTTAATATACTTAAAAAATGAAATTTTAAAATTAACAAAAGACCCACAATTCTCTAAAAATGGGCAAGAAATATAGACAGTTTATAAGAAAAGAAAAGCAAGGGAGCCCTTATGAAGAGGAAGTATTCAAATTCACTGAAAATAAAAATGCTAATTAAAATTAATCAAGATTACCATTGTTTATCTGTAATATTGGCAAAATTACAAAATTGATAAGCATACTATTATTGGTAGAAACAAATGACCTCTGGAGATCCCCACATCCTCATCTCCAGAACTTAAGTGGCACAAGGGATTTTGTAGATAGAATTAAAATAAAGAGTATAAGGGTTATGAGCTGTGAAAATTATCCTGCGGTGCTTGTGTGGGCTCAGTGTGATCACAAAGGTTCTGGTCAATGAAAAAAGGGCCAGGAGAATCACTCAGAGGAGAGATGGGATGAGGGAAGCAGAAACAAGTGCTGTGATTGCTGGTGTCAGAAGCTGTTGTAGGAAGGGCCAGGAAGAAAACTTGTGGTCAGCTCAGGAAGCTGAAAAGCATAGGAAGGCGCACAGGCCCACCAGCACCTTAATTTTAGCTCAGCAAGATCTGTTTTGGACTTCTGCTTCCAGAACTGTGAGGTAATAAGTTCATGTTGTTTTAATCTAGTAAATATAGGGATATTTTTTACTACAGCAATAGACAACTAATACAATAATCTAAGAGAAAGGTTGTGGGAGAACAGGTGCATTCAGCCCATACATCCCACAACCCACCTCTGCCACTGACAATAATACAAAAAAAATTATGAACAAGGCTATTGTGTCTCTATTTGTAATAGCAAAAGAGACTGGGAACACCCCAAATATGTATCAGAAGATACTGTTGGAAAAAGTGTGTGTGGCATAAGGTCTTATTATGCAGCTACATATCATTAAGTGAAAGTAGCAAAGTATGTACAGTATATTGTTATTTGACTAAAAACGGAGAGAGTATAAATATACAGACACATATATTTGGTTTTCAAAACATCTGTGAGGGGCTGGAGCAGTGGCTCGGTGGTTATGGTGAGTGCCCAGCATGCATGAGTACACGGGTTCAAACCCCAGCACCATGCACACAACGAAGTCTCAGAGCAACAAAGGCCACATGAAAAACTAAATAAAATTGATTCTCTCTCTCACTATCCCTCTCTCTTAAAAAAAAAATCTATGAAAGGGTAAATAAATGTTTTTTGGGTTTTTTTTTCTCTTTCTTTAGTGGTTATTCATAGGGCTGAAAAGAGAACATCATGAAGGGAACAGATATGGAAGGTGGACCTCTATAAGTGTACTTGGTTTTGTAGTTCTGGGCCTGGAACCATTTAAATGCATGCATTGCAATTGTAAAGTTTGACTGATTCAAGAAAACCAAAATTACATGAATTGTCAAAAGTTAACATTGTTATGTGAATATACTATGGATGAACCTTAGGAGAACCTTATATTATGTGAATAAATCTTAATGAACCTTAGGAGAATTTTCTAATTTGTAGAAAACAGTTCTCAAAATTGATAAAGAATTGAGTTCTTTGAGAATAGTTATTCAGCGGCTGGAGTGGTGGCTCAGCAGTAATATTCTTGCCTGGCATGTGTGAGGACCTAGGTTTAAACCCCAGCACCACATATACAATTAAGCACCGAAGAAACAAAAACCAAAAAGAAACAATAAAATTGATTTTCTTTCTTTCTTTCTTTTCTTTTCTTTCTTTCTTTCCTTCTCTTTCGTTCTTTCTTTCTTTCCTTCTCTTTTGTTCTTTCTTTCTTTCTTTCTTTAAAAAATAAAAAAGGAATAGTTGTTCAGAATCCATTAGTGTTCCCTGGGAGTCAGGTGTTCTATAAGCGTACACCGAGTAGATAATGAAACATGCAGAGATCACTTTTCAGAGAAAGGAGAGAGCACCTCCACCCAGGACGCTGGCTCGGGAAACTGTATACAGTCAGTCATTTATTCAGATATTTGCTGAGCACCTTTTATGAGCCCAGTTCTTCTGTAGGCTCTGGGGTTCAGCAATTTTTAAAGGGGTTCAGAACTCCTGCTTGAACTGCTTGCATGCTGGTGGCGATGAGGGTAACAGACAATTTAAAAGTGATGAAAGCTGAGAATCCAGCATGCGTTTAGTGTTGTGGAGGTCGCTGTTGACCACGGCAAGAGCAGGCTCTTTCCTACCATGGACACGCTCAGAGTCCCTGTAGGGGACATGGGCATTTACATAACCAAGTGCTGTGCTTTCTGCTTTTCAAGAGGCTGCCGTAGAACTTGCGTGATATCATGCACTTAACAGACAGCAAGTGCTCATGGATGCTTTTTGTTCCAGATAGAGACATGAGAATGGTGCAGTCGTGCAGATCAGTGTTAGCAATTATTTTGCACTCAGTTATACTGCCCAGCCTCTGAACTGTTTGTGTGCTGTTATCATTGTAAGTAGATGGCAGTTCCTGAAGATAGACAAATACACTTGACCCATCAGTAAATGAGAACATTTACAGAGACGATTCGTAAATTCCGATGTGTCTAGTCGTCGAAGAACACATCTACGTCTAATGCCTTAGAAATCATTTCAATAATAGATCTTGTAACATTAATAACTTCATTCATAAATTTTAGATGTATTAATAACATTTGTGTAAGTGATATGTGTGAATGATTATTAAGTCATGTGTAGCACTCAGTCTTACAACTCAAGATTTTACTGTTAAGTAAAAGAAAAACTCGGTTGTTTTCTCCCCTAGCAATTCTTTAATTACATTAGTAATTTTACTTTACTAATGATAATAAAAGGGAAAGTATATTGCCAATAAATATAATTGTCAAAGCTTAGAATAAAATTAGCAGTAATTTTAAGAAGGAATTTACCTTTTTATTGTCCTGATATAAGTACATACATTTTAAAAATATAACATATATAACATACATAAGCAAACTATATTATTTATTTAATCTATAGATAATGCTTGATACAAAAAAAAATTCTAGACTATTCCTAATAATCTCCATCCTGGTGTCCTTGGCCTATAGCTCAGGAGTCTGCCCTGTGAGGTGACCTATCTTTTCAGCAAAATGTATAGAGGTCGTCCTTTTAATTTGATTTGCTTTATAATTCCATAAAAACAAAATATTTCCAGGACTTTGATAAATTAAGCTGTTGTGTTCTGCACAAGGACGACTGTTCAGCATGAGATTGGTCAGGGGCAGGGACAGTTCTGAGACCCCTCTGCCCCTTGCTGTGGGGTGACACCGGTGAGTCTGTTTACCAGCAACTCACTTTCCATGCTAGACAACAGTGCTGATGACACCTGCCCTCAGTTGTGATGTGAACATGACATGAAATACACAGATTTTACTTGCTGAAGTTACCTGTAACATGCTATTATCAATATTATTATCAATAATACAATCTTCTCTTTATTGATACGGGCTTTTACATTTCAGTTTTTCTGGCTTTGTATAAATGTTAAAAATACATTAGCTAATCTTTGTACCTTACTAAGGAGAGTACATATAACAGAATAAATTGTTTCTTATAAGACTCTTTGTATTATTTTAATAGTACCAATAACAATGTATTTGTGCATTATTACAGCTTTAAAATTCTCTATTCGATCATCACAACAGCCCCATAATATAGGTTTTATGCCATCCTCATCTGGTATATGAGTAAAACACCATTCTAAAAATTAGTGCTCATTCCATTGTGTTTATGCAAATGCGGGCGGCCTGAGTAGTTAGACTAAATGTGGTCTGTCCTGGGGAACTGAGGGTTTTTAAGTCAACATCTTGGCTTCCTTTATCTTTGAACCAGGCTTTTTCCTCTCGCACTGATGCTGAGGCGGGTCTCTGTGGTCACAGGCTTTTCTGCAGGGTGCCCAGCACCATCCTGAACTCCCTGCTCACCAGATGCCAATGCACCTGGCTGCAGTATGACCACCAAAAATGTCCCTTCCAAACATTGTCAGGTGTCCTGAACACAGGAGTAAGAAAAAGTGAGGACCACCGTTTTATACTAGGTTCTAGTCACTGTTTTGTCTTTTACTAAAAAGCAACACAATAATTTTTATCTTATGATATAGTCTCTAATATTTGAGTAAACAGGACTTTCAAATTTGTGAACAAATGAAATTGACCTGATAGAAGTTTCACAAATAAAAATGTGAATTTTAATCAAAATGAAGAAACTACATTCTTTTTTTCCATATAGATCACTACAATGGTTCGTTCAATTAATGCTTCCCATTATACGCTGTTTATTACACCCTTACCACCAAAAAACCTTTACGTTATGCTAAAGTTTGTTTTTATAAGCACTGATTAAATTTTAGGAGGGAAAAAGTATACTTTTATTCTCTGCCCTAATACATTGTAGATTTTCACCCTATGATGACAAATTTCCCCTCCTTAAAAAAATCAATGTGCAAATGCAAAAATATGTTTATTTTTTCACATATGTATGTATGTAATTGATGCAGAATTTAAAATAGAAATAACTTGAAACTAATTTAGATAACCCTAGATAGTGTGTCTTAGCAATATTTAAATGCTAAAAAACAATTCATAGTTTAATTAAATTGTTTATTAAGACATATATCTTTTCTTATTATCATATTATCTTGGATCAAAAGAAAGATAAATGCATTATATAATTAAGCCATTGGATTTTAGAAACCTTTCTTTTGAAATAGAACATTTAATGTTCTGTTAGTTGTTTATTAGTTATGAGTAAAGGAAATGCGCGTGCGCACACACATACACACATACACACACACACACACACACCACACACACACACACACACACACACTGGATAATAGATACCAGAAACCCAAAGAAGAGAGCAGCCCGATATTTTTGTCTGGAAGGTTATCAGTTGGTAAGTACAGCAGCAGAGCATGAAAATGACCAGTAATTCAAGAGCAAATCGGACAAGGGTGAGTTTGTTATATTTTTAACTACAGAGGGCTGGTCAATAGCTGCACTCCATTTGCCGTTGTTTCCCCATGGAAAGCTCAGTTTGGTAGCTTTAGGATAGGCTCAGTCAATGGATTCTTTTTTACTAAGAGAAATGATCCATGGGAGGTCCCCCGAGGAGGAAAATCCTGAGAAAACCTGGGCAGCCTTTCATGCTGTACAACACAACCGGGGAAGTAAGACTCTGACCTATTTGAGGTAGAGTTTCAAAGCCCGAGCTGCTGGAGCTCTTTCTTAAAAAATCAATTCACATTATCAAAAGAAAGCTGAAAATGATAGCAAAAGGCTGGTTTCATTAGAAAAACTTTTCTTCTATTATAATAATGCATTATGTGAAGTGCTTGGAATTGGCTTCAAATAATATTAAAGCACATATTAAAGAAGACGATAATCACACTTTGTAAGTTTGCCTGTTTGTCGGCACCTTTGTCATCTCCCCCAGAACAATGGGAGAGGTGGGAGGCACAAAGTTGGGCAGGAGGGCCGGAGTGTCAGCACAGGGTTCTTCTGTGCTACGTGACCCGGCACACCACCAGAAGGTCCCAGTCCACAAACCGAGGAGACGCAAGATACATACATAATTGTCCCCTCTAAGTATTGCTGACAGTTAAATTCCCCACTTGTGCAAGTGAGATTGAAGAGCAATGTCTTTTTTGAAAGCATTCCAATATTTTTACTATTATATTCTCAGCAACTTCCCCAAAGGAATTGAAATGACTTAAAATAAAAGGGAAAGACAAAGTAAAAACACATTTATTGTTGTTTGTGATGATGGTGACAGTGTTTTTGTTTTATTTTGTTTGTTTGGAAGAATGGCCTATTAGAGTACACTTGGATAAAAACCCCAGCTTTTTTCTCTAATATACTCTTTGACTTGGGCATGTTAATTCAGTTCTTTGAATTTTGTTTCCTTAAATAAGAGCAGGGCCAATAATGACTATTCAGGATTATCACAAGGGTACAATGCGCTAAAATTAATGAAATACCTAACTTAATTCCCGAGACAAAATAGAGACCCAACAATAAATATTCCTTTCCCTCCACATCTCCCCAGTTGTGGAGATACTTTCAAAGGAGCATTAAAGAGAAGGCCTTTTGCCATCCTCAGGAAAGCATTATCTTAAGCATCTAAGGTCGTCATAATGAAAGAGCGTCTGAATTACGTAGGGAAGAAATGGGCCTCGGCAGCGTTCATTTACCCTTCAGAGCCTTCTGAGCACCGATTCTGAGTCAGACCTGCACCTATGAACTGTGGGGAACACAAGCAGCTGGCCTGCCCCAGCCCCAGCAGAGGTCTTTGTTACTGTGAAAAAGGAATTTCAAAAAACCCAGGTTTCCTTCATCCTTCCTGTTTCCAAACTGTTAGTAGTTATGCCATGTGCTTAGCAATTTTATTCCTCCTGGCTGCAGTGCAGACTTCTTCAAAAAGCCGACCTGGTCTTTTGGCGGATTTGCTAGAATTTTCATGATCTCATCCGTGTTGGTTCAAAGTATGTAGAGGAGACAGATTAATTAAATGCAGAAAATCTAATACTTCGTAGATAGTAATGAAAAGTTCAAGGTGAAGGATTCATTGATAGAATAGTTACTTCATGTGGGGAACGACACAGTGAACTTAATGTCTTCAAAAAAATCATGACTTAATGAATTCTCACCAGAGATTGAAATTTCCGTCCAGTTGGTCTTGATTATAACATGAGGTAGAGAGAAAGGGTGTTTTCACATCCCACCTGAAAGTAAGCCTCTCAAAATATGCTGAATAATTGTCATAAAATATATGAACTTATACTTTAGAAACTATTAATAATTTATATTGACAGTTTCTAATTATAGAAAAATTTAAATGTAACCAGTTATTATTAAAACAATCATTCTCTAACAGCATAACTTTAGAATTTCTTCAGTGGCTTAGAAAATGAAAGCTCAGAATTTTTCTAGTCATGTTGAAATACCTTTTGTTTAAATTATTGAAATGTTCTTTTTCAACTTAAATAAAAATTAGGTCTTTAGAAGCATTGATGGTCAAAATGTAAAGGCATTATATTGAATATGCTTTTCACTTCTTTTATGGCATTTGATAATACTGAATAAAATTTCATGTGTATTATAAATGTTTAAATAGTCCATAATTCATACAGGTTGTCACAAAAATTGTGCAATAAATATATTATTCTCAAATTCTATCAGTGGGTTTTTGGTTTTGTTTTATATATACATTTTCATCCTATAACTGTATGTGGTTTGTATCAAAGATCAGGATTCATCCATGAATGATTTATTCATTCATTTATGTGACTCAGTGGTAGAACACTTGCCTGTATGCACTCAGGTTCGATCCCCAGCAACACATACATGAGTAAAAGGAGAAGAAACAAACAAAAATGAAAAAACAAAAGCAGATGAAAACATAGGAAAAAATTACTTTCTCTCTCATATATTTGCATGAAAATTTTGTGTACATTATATATATTAATATATAACACATTATATAATATATATAATGTGTTATAAATATATATAATATATATATTATATAATATAATATATATATTATATAACGTGTTATATATTAATATATAATGTATATATGTATATTTATATATAATGTATATATGTATATATTAATATATAATGTGTATGTGCATATATTAATATATAATGTATGTGT
>PVKS010018975.1:0-39186 GCA_004027875.1 Aplodontia rufa
CCCCCCCCCCGCTTTTTATTTTTTTTAAAGAGAGATGGACAGTGAGAGTGAGAGAGAAAGAGAGAATCTATTTTATTTAGCTTTTTCATGTGACTTTTGTTGCTCCGACACTTCATTGGGTACGTGGTTCTAGGGTTTGAACCCGCCTTGTTGCACATGCCAGGCAAGCACAGCACCGCTGAGCCACTGCTCCAGCCCTTCTTCACTCTTATTTATTTATTTATTTATTTATTTCTTGAAGAGAGGGAGAGAGTGAAAGAGAGAAATAACTTTATTGTTTATTTTTTCATCTGGCCTTTGTTTCTCTAATACTTAGTTGTGTATGTGGTGCTAGGGTTTGAACCCAGGTCCTCACCCATGCCAGGCAAGTGCTCCAGCCACTGAGCCACCACGCCAGGCCCTTCTTCCTCACTTTTGAAGGATAATTCTACTGCATACATAATTCTAAGTTATTGTTTTTTCCTTTCAACTCTTTATGTGCTTCACTCTACTTTCTTCTTGCATGCATGATTTCTTTCTTTCTTTTTTTTTTTTAAGAGAGAAACAACTTTATTTAGTTTTTCACATGGTCTTCGTTGCTCCAACACTTAGTTGTGTACGTGGTGCTGGGGTTTGAACCCGGGTCCTCGTGCTTGCCAGGCAAGCGCCAAAACCACTGAGCCACCGCTCCCGCCCCGAGGCCAATTTCTTTGACTGGTTTGAAGACCAGCTTTGAAGGTACTTCCCAAACAGCAGCACCAGAAAGGCAGAGACTGGAATAAGTTGGAATAAGTAATCACCAAGGCAACCTAGTGTTTTGAAAGAACAACATTCACTTGGGTGTGTATAGCTGGTGATGGTATTTTCAAAATTACATACTATGCAGATGCAGCCTTTTCTACGTAAAAGAACTGCTATTGCATATCTCAAGAAATAAAAAACGGCAGAGAAGTCACCAGATTCTTCTGTGTTAAGTGCTCAAATAATGTCATTAGGTGACATGAGGAAGAAAAACCACAGACTTTGTCATCTCAGATAGAAGTAACAGTCATTCACTTCCTAGGAAGACAAACCTGGGTTTCCTAACCAGTCCTGGGAAAATTTACTTCTTTGAGACTCATTGTCTTTATCTGTAAAATAGGAAGAATTTTATTATCAATAATTTATGTAGTAAGATCAATAGAAAAACAATGTCAAAAATAATAACAGGGTAAGCATACTAAAAAAGAGGAAGTAGATAAATAAATACATCCTTATCACACCTAGAGTACAGCAATCTCAGAACAGTGTTGCCTAAAATAAATACGCATGCTGATCTAACATCCACCATCCAGAACTAAGGTTAGGATCCATTAGATTGCGATCCAATGGGGGGAAATATTTACAATTTTATAGTCCCCTAGCAAGGGTGGACGTGCAGTTTGTATTGGCTTCTCTGCTCTCCAGCTACCTCTTCCATCATCCAGAGTTTGTGAGCCTGAGGCCCAGGGACAGAATTTGGCTTGCACAGATGCACTTGGCAGCTATATAAGGGCAGCTGCAGCTGTGCAGGGTGTCCCTACACGAAGTCCCCAGCCAACCCACAAGCAGAGGCTGAAATCCAGCCTGACCTACTCTTTAAGCCTAGCGCCCTGGCACAGGGAGTAACTACTCAGAGGTACCTTTTACTTTGGGTACCAATTGCAGAGCCCTGTCCACTTATCTGCCTAGAGAGGTCTTCTTTTGCTAATTTGAGCAAGGCATTGTATCTTTTACCTGAGTCTTGCCATCATAATTTTTAAAATTGAGTTAGGTTGTTTCTTAGTCACTTTTGCATTACTCCAACAAAATACCTAGGCAGTTTACTTATGAAATAAAGAGAAATTTATTTGGTTCACAGTTGTGGAGCCCTTGCATCACATCCTGGCAGATAGCAATGGCTGGTATGTGGGAGCCGCACATTATTGTATCTTTAACTAGGAGCAGAGAGAAAGCCAGGTAGGGTGTCGCAATGTCCTCCCAGGGCCCACCCCAAATGACCTAAGGATCTCCACTAGGGCTCCACTTTCTAAGGGTTCCACCACCACCCAGTAGCTCCACCCTGGCGACCAAGACTTTAACACAGGAGCCTATGGTGTATGTTCATCCAAACCATAGCAGACTGCCAAGTCTGAAAAATCAGGGGGTTCACATAAACATCCAGATTTCTGGTTTTTGAAAGACTCGATGTTCTTTCCACAGTAGGCCCACATTTCTTCTTGACAGCCATCAACACTCAGCTGGAAAGAAACAGCCTCTGCAGGCTTCAGACAGCCTGCGTTTCCACAGCCGCGCTCTTTTACCCGCCCCTACTCGGGGCAGCGGGTTAGGTGGCCCAGCCCGGGTGCTGCGGCCGGTGCTGCGGCATTGGAAGTCCTTCCTCCAGGGGGCGGCACTCCCGCGCCGCATCTGAGTGACAGGCGAGGGATGACGTCCCGCAGGCCAGAGAGATTTCTCTTCCCACCACTCCTGCGCTGAGAAAGGCGCTCTGGAGCCCGGCAGGGCGCGCTCCGCGGAGCCCAGCCTCCCCGGCGTGGGCAGAACAAAGCCACTCCCTGTTCTTGCCGGAGGAAATGGAAATACTGTGGGCTGCTTCAGAGGCTGCCAGCAAAACTCAGGCAACCTACTTGGCTCTTCCGAGTCATTTCTTCGCTTTTTCAAAACATCCAAGAGGAGGAGGTCGATACAGCGCGGGACACCCCGTCTGTACAAAACCATTCGTAAAAACCAAGCAGAAAAAGAATCACGCTGACATCCAAGTATCAACGCGTGTGTGGAGTTCCCAGCGCTCTTGCTAAATTCATCTTTTCCGGAAACCGTGGTCAGAACGGGTCCTGAAGAATTGTGGCTAATGAAATAAGCTGCGTGCACTATTTATGGTTACATAAAGCCGCTTACGCCGGCTTAGCCTCCTTTCATCCCTAGATCTCACAAGTGGCCAACTTGAAGTTCTGTTCTCTCTCTCTCCCGGAGACTTTTCTCTGGACATTGAAAACAGAAAAACGCGTAAGGCCACTTGTACCTGCCTTTCTTAACAACAGGACTTTTCAAACTCCCCCCTGAACACTGATGCAAACCCTGAGTTCCTGACAGCCAGGGGTGGGAAAGTTTCCATGAAATATGGGGCAGCACAACTACCAAGAGAAGATGAAGATGTTGTTACCTAATGAAAATGCCGTAAATGTGAAATGATGAACTACCATGGGAAATGAATGGACAGAAAAGGACACGTTGGAATGTGGGATAGTAAAATTCACTTAAACTCTGAATGACCTTGAAAAAAGTCATGGTGATCTATTTTTCCAGGTCCCTCGAATAGTGCATTGAGATATGGCTGAGTCCCAAGTCTTATTTAATGACTGAATTTAGACTGTTTCTGAATCTTCCTCCTTCCTGGGATACCCTAGCCTCTCAGGCTGCATGAGTTTCTCCCTATGCTCAGCATCCTCTGGGCAGTATCAGCTAACGAGACAATTACTTCCATGGAAGCACCTCACTTCTGGCTGCGGGGACAGAAGTGCCTCTCTTTGATAATTCAGAACAGTGGAGAGCAGGGGGTCACATCACCCTGGGGTGGTATCTACCAAAAAAGTGGCTGTGACACTGAGTTCCTGGATGGTTTGCTACAGCTGGTCCAGATTTTCCATGGGCTCACCTTTAAATTAAAAGAATTTCTGTACTTTCAAGAATTTGAAAACAAAGCCATGTGTGAGAATATGAGACCTGCTATATGCCCTTGCAAGAAATAGGTTGCATTCCTTTTTCTACATAAAAAAACCCTCTTTTTCCTCCCCAGAATGCCATATATGTAAATGATCCCAAATTAATCTTTAGCATGTGCCCATATTGTTTTGATTTACTAAACCTTAAAAATATGCCCATTGTTCTCTTTCGACAGTTTTTGGCAAATTTTTCAGAAATTGAAATACATTAGCAAAATGACTACAATTAGCAAGTACTATTCAACAATCACTAGAGGTATAAATTCCATTATAACATATAAAAAGCATGATTGTTATAGATTTTATAATGCCGCCTAAGATTTTTTTAATTTAATTTCATTCTTTTTTTTTCTTTTTTTTTTGTACTGGGGTTTGAACTCAGGGGCACATAATCACTGAGCCACATCCCAGCCCTTTTTATGTTTTATTTTGAGACAGGGTCTTGCTAAGTTGCTTAGGGCCTTGCTAAATTGCTGAGGCTGACTTTAAACTTGCAATCCTCCTGCCTCAGCTTCCCAAGTTGCTGGGATTACAGGCATGTACCACTATGCCTGGCTTAACTTCATTTTTTTTTTTCCCAGTATGGTTTTTGTTTTTCCTTTACTTAGTTGTATATGTGGTGCTGGGGATCAAACTCAGAGCTCATGCATGCCAGGCAAGCCCTCTACTGGTGAGTCACCTCTCCAGCTCCAAAAATGTTTTTTAAACTAATGATTTGGATCATTAGCATTAACCCCTTCTTTTAATATTATATCACACAGGCAAATTTTAATTTTGATGATTGATTCTACCTCTCTTTTTTCAGTACTGATTTGAACCAAGGAACTTTTGACCACTGAGCTACAGCCTAGTCCTTCCTATTTTTTATTTTGAGCCAGAGTCTATTTAAGTTGCTGAAGCTGGCCTCAAACTTGCCATCCTCTTGCCTCAGCCTCCAAGTAGCTAGGATTACAGGTATGTGCCACCATGCCCAGCTCTGGTTTGTCTCTTCTTCTGAAGTGCAGACTATTATTTGGTAGATTATCACTTGCAGGTTGTCCCTGAGCTCAGCTTTTGGAGTTCATTTTTATTTTCAGTTTGCTTCAGATGCATCAACCTTTTCTACCAAAATTCAAGCAATTAATTTCTTTCTAAAACCTCTCATAAATTTTAAGTACTATATACTGGCTTAAATGTTTCCTGGACTTATATAAAAGGTACATAAATCAGTCTGTATGTGATGCGTCTCACTGTGAAAGGAGTTGATCTGGTTCAAGAACCAGGCGACTTTATTGCATATTAAGTTTATAGTGCAGCCAAAAGTTTGAGGATAAAGACTTGCTGCAAAAAAAAAAAAATCTTAAATTGTTCTCCCCCATTTTCCCTCTTAATATACGCAGGCATGTGAAATGGCCAATGGTACCATAATTTGCCTGCATATTCCTCTGCTCAAATGTTAGAACAAGGGACTTGCAGTGTACAGAGGAGAAGGACTACAAGATGTTGGAAATATATCCAGAAAACAGGAAATCATGGAAAGGAAAGCTTATTTCTGTAAGTATGCATTTTTATTTTATGCCTAACAAATTAATTAAATTGAATCATTTTATATGGATTGGAGTTAAATAGTTAAAAGAATAATAGAAATGAAGGGTCTATCTTGGGACCTCTTAATTGATTAATCAGTGAAGTTAGTGGATCCAGTTAGAGAAGGTTCAGTCTTACTCAAGGTAACTGTCAAAGAACTATAATGGCTTCACCATCCTTGAATAATACCTTTTAATGAGTCTTTATCACGAAGAACCAAAATCTGAATTTTTTCATTGACCCTAATTATAGGGAGACCAACTGCTCCAGTTTGCCTTGGGCTGAGGGTGTCTGATAGGGGCTATTAGTGCCTCAACTCAGGACAGTCCCAGGCCAAGCTGGACAGTTGATCACCCTATCCAACGGCTTCATCTCTGTCCTTAAAGTATCTGGAGTACCTAAAAAATCTCCCTGGCTTGGTCTGATACAAGGCAGTCGATGGGCTTTTATTAATTGCCCACTGTCCTACTATCTGCCAGGGTCTAGAGATGATGATTAATTGACAAGCATCACTAACTGAACTACTTTCTGGTTCTCATGGTTTCTATCTTGTGCTGATAGCCTCACATGGAGACTTTAAAAAAAAAAAAAAACAGGGATTGAACCCAAGGCAGGGCCACTTAAGTAACCGATGATCCACATCCCCAGTCCTTTTTTTTTTTTTTTTTTTTTAGACAGGATCTCACTAAGTTGCTGAGGCTGGCCTTGAACTTGTGATCCTCCTGCCTCATCTTCCCAAGTAGGATGACCGTAATTAACTTTTACAGTGGATTCTGTCCTGCTGTCATTTAAATTAGATATGATATCAAGAAACGTATAAAAACAATTCCATGTGAAAGTGAATGACAGCAGACCCAAAATGGATAATAAATAATTATACTTGCCTGCTTTTCCTCTATTATTAAATTAAATATAAATATAGCGTAGGCACTAACAGCTTGCTTCCACAAAGATTTATTGAAAGCTTACTCTGGGCCAAACCTGTGCTAGGTGCTGGTGCTGCTCAGGAACACTCTGTCTAGTAGAGGGAGCAACATGTGCACTGCCTTCTCTGTGTGTCACACTTTCCCCCAGGTGTGAATGCACACCTTTTCCTGCCCTGCTCCATGTCCCAAAGATTTGACCTCTGGGAGCTGCATCACTAGGGCTCCTCGATCAGTGGTTTCTGACTGAGTTCAGCCAGTGAGAGGCATCATTTTGATGCGGCAGCTCTGACAGTCCCTTTACCATTGCATTTCTCTCATCCAAGGCTCCAGCACTCACTGGGATCCTGTATCCAATAATTGATGTCTTAATCCTACCCACTTCTGCAAATAGCTCCATCATAAAATTATTTGCATAATTTGTTCTGAGTGTACTTTCTGTTTCCTGTGCAGACTCTGACAGACTCAATGGAAAAATAAGCTATTGAAATAAAGGAAGGGAAGTATAATAAAGGACGCATGCACAACTAGAATGGTAAATTCTAGCATTATCAATAATGCTCAGAGAATGCAGATACAATCTGAACGCTGAGGGACAGGTGTCAAGTGGGAGGAAAACATGGAATGGGCAATGTTTGGCATGGACAGAAAATAAATCATGGTGCAGTCGTGTCACTGTTGGCAGTTTAGGACATCTGGAGAACAAAGTACTGACACTCCTTGGCTTATGATGAGGATGTGTCAATCAAACCTATTATAAGTTGAAAATGTCATCAGTTGAAATACCAAACACCTAGTCTATCTTAAATGTACTCAGAACACTGAACATTTGCCAACAGTTAGGCAAAATCATCTAACACAAAGCAAAACATATTTTATAATAAAGTATTGAATAGATCACATAACTTATTGAGTTTATTTATTTTGATAACGGGGATTGAAGCCAGGGGTGCTTAACCACTGAAGTACACTTCCCAGGCTGTTTTTTATTGTTTATTTTGAGACAGGGTCTAAGTTGCTTAGGGCCTTGCTAATTTGCTAGGGCTGGCCTCAAACTTGTGATCCTCCTGTCTCAGCCTTCTAAGCCACTGTGATTACAGGCATGCACCATACCGCCCAGCTTGGGACCATCTGTGTATGGAAAGAACAATGGAAGAGAGTGTGTAGAGACAGGCCAAGTTCAGGTAAGCAATTTTGTTCATTACCTATATGCACACATGTACATGTACACACACATGCTATGTGCCAAACACTGTTTCAGGCACTTGAGATTCATTTGACAATAAAACATAAACTCCCACCTTTAGGAAAACACAAATAATAAGCAATAGATTTAATATATAAATAAATCATGTAGCATATTACAAGGTGATAAGTTTATGGCAAATGGAAAAGTAGAAAAAGCAAAAGAGATCAGGCACGAGCTGGGGATGGGTAGTAGGCTGCAGTTTAAAGTCAAAGAGGCCTCATTGAATAACCCACATTGAGAAGGTGATTTGTGCATAAGTAGAATTGAAGGAGATAAAAATGTGGATATCTGCTGGAAGAGCAATCCCGGGAGAGGGACCATCCAGTGCAAAGGGCCCATAGCAAGATCATGTCTGACATATTTCATGAAGATTAGTAAGGCCAGATAAGCTAGAGCTGAAGTGGGAAAGGAGAGTGTAATTAAGAGATGAGAAGGAGAGTTTTAGGGTGAGGAAAGTCTGAGGGTGACGGAGAGTGTATTCATCTTTTTTTTTTTTTTTTTGTATCCATGACCAAAACACCTGATAAGAACAACTAAGAACAACTTAGGGGAGGAAAGAATTATTTTGGCATATGGTTTCAGAGGTCTCAGTCCATGGATGGTCAACTCCATTGCAGAACCATCATGGCAGAAAGGTGTGGCGGGGGGGAAAGCTGCTCAGCTCTTGCCAGCGAGGAAGCAGAGAGAGAGAAAGAAAGAGGAGAGAAAAGAGCCAGGGACAGATATTGTCCCCAACGCTATTCCCCCCAATGACCTCCTTCCTTCAGCCGCACCCCATCTAGCTAGAGTTACCACCTGGCTTTCCATTCAAATTATTAATCAAGTGAATTAGACCACTGATGAGGTCAGAGATCTCATAATCCAATGTTTTCATCTCTGAACATTTTTGCATAGCATATGAACTTTTGGGGGAACTTTGCAGATCCAACTCATAACAGGGAGCCATTGGAGACTTCTGAGCAAGAACCTACATGTACATACTCTGAACTTTATTCTGTGGACAATGAGAATCATGAAAGAATTTGAGTATGGGTATACCATGAAAAAATGTGCTTAAAATCCTTTTTTTTAATTGAGCAATTTATTTGTTGAACAGTCATACAGATTTTTAACAAAATAATATATAATGTATATAGATTCTGAAGATTAGATTTACCCCCAAGAGTGCCCCCCCCAGTGACCCACCCTTATCCCTCCCTTCCTCTTCCCATAACATCTCTAAAAAAGTATTAGGTTGTGTTAAAATCCTTGTTATTCAAAGTGTGGTGGTCAAGTTCAGTAGCATGGTCAGAACCCAGGAACTTGTTAGGACTACAGAATCCCAAACTCCCAAGATAAACCTGCACTTTAATAAGATCCCAGGTGATTTTATTTTATGTTAGAGTTTAAGAAGCACTGATTTAAAAGATCCCTTTGAAGGAAGGGTGGAAGATAAATTTGAGGCAGGAGCAACAAGTCAAAGAGGGGTGGGAATTGGGGTTGGGGATTTAGCTCAGGGGCAGAGCGGTTGCCTAGCATGCGCATAGGCCCAGAGTTCGGTCCTCAGCCCTGAAAAAAAAAAAAACAAAAAAAAAGAGGGGTGGGAAGAGCCTAACACAGGACAGTACAGTAGTAGGGCTATAAAAGAGGGGATGAATTCAAAGAGAAAGACAACACCCACCACAACACAGATAATTCCTACATGCTTTTTAAAATAAGTTTCAAAATAATCATAGATTCACAATGATTGCAAAAAAAAGATGTATAGGGAAGCACTGTGTGTCCTTCACCTAACCTCCTCCAGTGTTAATAGTTTATACAATTTTGGTGCAATATCAAAACTGATAATTGGACACTGATATAATCCATAGTTTATTCATATTTCACCAATTATTATGTATGTGGGGGGGAGTTGTCTATAATTTTTCCCAGGGTAGATTTACCACCACAATCAAGGTACTATAATCCATCACCACAAAATTTACCCAGGTTCTTTTTTTTTTTTTTTTTTTAAGAGAGAGGGACAGTGAGAGAGAATGAATTTTATTTAGTTTTTCACGTGGCCTTTGTTGCTCTGACACTCGTTGCGTATGTAGTGCTGGGGTTCGAACCCACATCCTTGTCCATGTGAGGCAAGTGTGGTAGCCCTTGAGACACCACCCCAGCCCCTCAAGTTCCTGCTTAAGGGCCACACCCATCTCTCTATCCCTAATCCTTCCTCTGTTCTTCATCTCTGTGATTAGGCTATCTCACAAATTCTATGTAAATGAAATCATGGCCATATGCATCCTTTGGGATTGACTTTTCTCACTCAGCATAATTTCCTTGAGATTCTTCCAAGTTATTGTGGGTATCAATATTTCAGTCCCTGTGGCTGGAGTGGTGGCTCAGCGGTTACGGTGCTTGCCTGGCATTCTTAAGGACACGGGTCTGTATCTATATATCTATACCTATATTTTACATATATATATAGTTTAGCCCTTTGAACTGCTAAGTAGTATTCCATGGCATGGATTAGAGTTTGTTCAACCCATTGAATCCACCCAAGAACGTCTAGTTAGTTTCCCAAGTTTCCAGTTTGGGGCTATGATGAGCCCAGCTGCTTTGAACATCCTAGATATATTTTGAATGAACGAAAGAAGTAGAATGTTTAGGATTTAGTGATTAGCTGTGCAGAGAAAGAATGACATAATTAGTTTTTTTTAAAAAAGGAGCCTTAACGCAATGTAAAGCCACCAATACAATAAACAGAGTTTATTTTCTTTCATATATATTTGTATGCTCATAACGTACTCTTTACTAATCACCTAATATTACCCTTTTTATAATAAGACAATAATTCAATATAAGTAAACTGTGAACTTAAAATCTAAAATGAAATTTGCAAACATGAATAGAGACAGTAGTTCCCAGTCCAATCTTTTAAGATATTTACGTAGATTTAGACTAGTCTATTATGATTTCAGTTTAAAATTCTCTGTATTTGAAAATTCTGTTTTATTACTTGCTTGAGCTTTTCTGTAATGTACTACTATTATTACTATATCATAGCATTCCTCAAATAATTTTTAATTTGAAGAAAGAACATTCTGCATATTCATGGAAAGTGTCAAAAATAATAAAAATGATAAAGAATATATTAGGCCAGGTGCAGTGGCATACGCCTGTAATCCCAACTACTCAGGAGGCTGAGGCAGGAGGATTGCAAGTTCAAAGCCAGCCTCAGCAACTTAGTGAGACCCTGTCTCAAAATAAAAAGTGAAAAGGGCTGGGAATGTGGCTTAGTGGTTAAACACCCCTACGTTCAATTCCTGCTACCGAAAGGAAAGAAAAGAAAAAAATAATACATTAGGAAAAACTCATGGTATTTTTATATTATCCACTTCAGAATAGTCCAAGATAGTGTTCTATTTTTTTTTCATTTTTATTCCATATGTTAATGAGCTCACATGGAACTCAAAATTTCCTTAGGGTTTTTCCCCTCTCCCTTTCAGGATAACACTTTTTCCTTCAATATTCAAATAAGAGTAATTCAAGTCCTTACATTATCAACGGTAAGAACAGTCCCTTCCCAAGTTGGTCTTGGCCCCCAGGCTGGGAACTGCTGCTAGAGCAATCTGTGCAGGTGCAGAAGGGGAGGGAGGAAGGCCACCGACCCCCTGACGCACGGACACCCACAGCCTGACTCCTGTCTGCCTCCACGACTGACTCCAACCTGAACAGAACAGGAGCAGTTTACAACACTACCACCGCCCTCTTAGGCCCCAGAACTCCACAACACAGCAATCTGCTCAAGTCCGAGTTCTTCCTTCATGATGTTTCTTTCTAAAGCCTCGGGGCTCGCAGCTCTGAGCTCTGATCATCTTCCCTACCACTCATTCCAATCCCCATCTTCCTCCCCTGCACCCCAGTCAGTAGAAGCCAAAATATCAGTTGACTTCACAGGAGCCCGAGCCTTCAGTTTCCTCACCTTGGGGCTGGCACACCTCCTTTTTAAGCGTATTTTTCCTCTTTTGGTTCTGGGGATCAAACTCAGGGCTTTGAGCATCCTAGCCAGAAGTTCTTCCACTGAGCTGCAACCCCAGACTGCCGGCCTACTTTTGATGTAGCCAAAAAGCGATGGGAGTCTTTTCTCAAATGAAAGAATGTTTATCAAAGGCTTAGAAATTTTTAAATGAAATGAAAAATAAAGCATGAAATACACACACACGTGCATGCGCACACATACACACACACATCCATTAGCCAAATTTGAGGCTAGCCTGGGCCACTTAGGGAAACCCTGTCTCAAAATAAAAAATAAAAAAGGCTGTGAAAGTAGCTCGATGGTGGGGCACCCCTGGGTTCCATCCCCAGTACCAAACACCTAACAAACAAACAAGCAAAAACACCTGGCCAGGAGGCCTGGGGATGTAATTCCATGGTAGTCCAATTAGTTGCCTAGCAAACATGAGACACTGCAAAAATAATCTGACAAGACCAAAGACATTCCACAAAGGCTCTTGATCTACCTATAAGATATGTATATCATTAGGATAATCTAGATCTGTTGTCTTCATTTTCCAAAAATCTATAATCAATATACAAGAAGGATTCTTTCTTTCTTCCTTCTTTTTTCCTTTTTTTTTTCATTTAGAGAAAAGTCTGATTTGCTCAGGATAAATTTAACAGGTCAATGATATACTGTAATATTTACATGATCCTGTTTGTATTTTTAAAATTAATTTGGACTTGCAACTGCAGTCAATTAGGCATCAGAAAGTGAGACTTAAACGTCATGTACAACTGATAGCAGGATTTATTTCCCCACAAGCCACTGGGATAGGCAACAATTATCATCAAATACTTAAGAGTATTTTACCTTCCTGTTTTCATGGAGATTGAGAACCAAATGAGAATGTGCTTTCCAGGGTCATATTAATGTAGACAGAATTTTAAAAACAAATTGAATTTAATTATTTACCATCTTACTTGCTTGCTTCAAAGATCTACCAATTTCTGCATGCGTTCAGTTACTCAATAACGAGCTCAGTCCTGCTAAAGCTCTTCGCTCACGTGGGCTTTTATGCTGCCTGGGTCCAGATAGGAAGAATCTGGCAGTCTGCTTGGGTTGGCCACAGGATTGCAGGAGAGAGAGAGAGAGAGAAGTCTGGGATGATTCCCAAATGTCTGGACCTGGTGACAGGGAGATATGGCAGGGTGAGCTTGAGGAGAAAGAGCTGGATTAGAAACTGCTGGCCTGAGATCTCTGTGAACAATGATGACAGAGACAGCCAGTGGACGATTGGCTATGCATGTCTGAGGTGCTGGGTAACATCATGCAAAGTGGGGGCCAAGCAGATGAAAAGGACAAAATCCTAAGGAATGTAATCGCCTGAGGGTGGGGCAGAGGAAAAGGACTCAGTAATGAGTCCCAGCAGGCTTCCTGTGTCTGATAAAGCATGTGGCACATAGTAGGCACTCAGAAAATACAGTGAAAGAGATGAATGGGTAACCCAGATACCAGAGCCTGCAGAGGATTGGGTGGGGCTAAAAGCTCAGCCCACCCTTCCTGGTAGTTCATCAGAAGTGTAGCTGGAATCCTGGGGCTCAAGCAACACATGGGCTCCTCTGCAGAGATCAGCTCTTGGCCATCCCCAAGTCCCCTTCGCATGGACTTGTCCCCTTCCTCCTTGGTCTCTCTCATGCTTTCTTCTCTACTCCTCTTCTCTTCAGCCCTTGTCTGCACCAGCTGTTCCTATTTGCCTACACCTTCATATCCTTAAGGGTGGAGTCCTTACAAGTTAGATCCCTTTTTTCCAGTACAGATTGCTTCTCAAAGCATAATTGTGTTTTGTTTTGTTTTGGCAGGGTGGGTTTTGGAGATTGAACCCATGAATGCTGTACCACTGAGCTACATCCCCAGTCCACTTTATTTGCTTTATTTTGAGACAGGATCTGACTAAATTGTTTAGGCTCTTTCTAAGTTGCTGAGGTTGGCCTCAAACTTGTGATCCTCCTGCCTCAGCCTCCTGAGTCCCTGGTATTATAGGCATGTGCCATTGTACCCAGCTCTTTCTCACTCCTTGTCTTTGATATAGGGCCAACTTTGTGCACATGTCTCCCGCACCCTGCACTTGGAAGGACTCTGTATTTCACTTGATACCCTACTGTTGCCATCTTGTAATTCTTAAGACAGGGCCCGAATTTTCATTTTGTACTGGGTGTTACGAAGCTGTTTCTGCCTGCAGGGATCATAGGAGTCCCCGAGTCTGAGAGGCCTTCCTTGGCCACCCATCCTAAAGTAGGCCCTCCCCTTGGAAGTTATTATCACATTACTACCATTTTATTTTCCTTTCAGCAATTTTCACTTTCTGATACCTTCTCACACGTGTGTGTTTATTTGTTAGAATGCAGTATGAGCTCACAGAAAACAGAGACCACCTTATCCTCAGTGTGTGGGACATAACAGATGCCCAGTACACATTTGCTGAAAGCAAGAGAAGCACTATTCTGGGTATAATGAAAATTTAAATCTTTTTTTTGAGAGGGAGGGCGATACCAGGAGGTGTAACCACTGAACCACATCCCCAGCCCATTTCAATTTGTATTTTGAGACAGGGTCTTGTTTCTCTCTTCTTTTTGTCTTTGCAGTACTGGGGATTGAACCCAGGCTCTCATGCATGCTAGGCATGTGCTCTGCCACTGAATTACATACTCAGACACTTTTTTGTAAATTTTATTTTGAGACAGGGTCTTGCTAAGTTGCTTAGGGCCTTGCTAAGTTACTGAGGCTGGCCTCAAACTTGTAATCCTTTCACCTCAGTCTCCCAAGTCACCGGGATTAAAGGCATGTGCCACCGGTCCTGCTTCATGAAAGATTTTGAAGTCTGAATTCCGTGCTTGGTTTTGCTACATAGTTCTTAGGAGCCTAAAATAACAATTCTAGTTTAGTCTGCATTTTCAAAGAGGTTAATGTTCTACTTGCCAATTACGTTGTACTCTGGCTCAATGAAACATCTTCATTTGTTTTGACTAATTTGATCTCCTCGGCAACTCTATACTGTACAAGTCTAGCTGTAATTCTTCATTTTTCAGATTGCTTCAACTCACTTATTGCACTTCAACCACGCTGATGCTTGGTGAGAATAGGTAAATAATAACCACAGAACTTGAGAGTTGGGTGTAACAGTACCGATTATTTCTTCCAGGACCCTCATTTTTAAATGACTTGGATTCAAAGGCACAGGATCATGAGACAACTATGTGACAGTAATTTTGATGGAACTTGATTTCAGTGATCTCTGTCCTTTCCATTGGTCCCTTCTATCAAGAGTGAGGGGAGAGGGTCACTCTTCCAACCTCCCAAAAGTCCTTGCCTCTTAAAAGTCCACCCATCAGGGCTGGAGCAGTGGCTCAGTGGTTACAGAGCTTGCCCCGCATGCACGAATACGCGAGTTTGAACGCCAGCACCACATACACAACGAAGTCTCAAAGCAACGAAAGCCTCGTGAAAAACTAAATAAAATTGATTCTCTCTTTCTCTCTCTCTCTCTCTCTCTCATTGTCCATCTCTCTTTATTATTTTATTTTTATTTTATGCTCTCTCTTTAAAAAAATAAAAAAGTCCACCCATCTTAACACCACCATACTGAAGACCAACCTTCCAACACATGCATCCCCGGATAGATAAACCACGTCCAAGCCACAGCAGGTCTATATCAGAAATGACATATTAACAAGTCCTTATGACCACAATTCTGCTCAAGTCTGAACTTAGCAACAATAAACCTAACATGTTGAGGTCCATCCATGAGACTTCTCCATCAGTTTCTCAACTGACGCCACATGCATCCTCTTGCTATCTTTTTTTCTCTAAATTTTTATTAAGAAGTAGAGTTATTGGGCAATCATAAATGCATATACAGTAACAATATGATATGCATATGTTCTAAAACCAGAATTACCCCCACATCTCCCATACCTCAGTCTCTTGATTCTTTTACATCTTTCTTAATTAAGATGACCTTGCTTTAGGTCTCCTTAATTGCCAACCAACTGTCTATAATATTTGTAATCCACTAAATCTTGAGCAAACCGATGTCATAACTACTAAAGCAACCAATTCACATTAAGTATTACTTAATCTTAAGAACGAAGTGGCAGCTGGGAAAACAGATGACATAATTTGAGGAAGAACCTTCCTGGAAGCTTCAAGATATTTCAAAAGTAATTAGCATTAGTTAGCAATGAAGTTCTATTCTCAGAAAATACACATACAGGGGGAACATTAATTAAAGAAAAATCTAAAGAAAATTCAGGTGAGTCCCTGAATTTCCTAAGCATCTGGTTCCATTTTCAGCAAAATTGGGGTTCATTGAAAAGGAATGTGCAGATGCCAGCCATGACTTCAAATTGCCCCAAATGTGGACAGCAGCAGATGAGTGAGCAAAGGGTGTGGAGTCAGAGCAGAGCTGCAGTTTCTGTGGCTGACCTTTCCAGAAGTGTGCTCTGCTGTTCCTGAGAATACCTAATGTGTTGCTTCCTCTCCTGGCCAACCAGTCATGGCTTAGGATGGGACATATCTGTTTCTAAGTGTGGACGCTGCTTGCTCAAAAGTGATGTTGGGCTATTAAAAAGAACCATAGTTCAAGTTTTGTCTTGAGTTGATGTTTTCCAACAGAGCGAAGAGGTTTCCTGCTAAAACTGAGAATATAGCAGGTAATCAAGACAGCTGCAGTGGGATATGGGTCCTCTAATGGTTCAGTCCCTGAGCCCACGCAGAACAGGGATGAACTCCAGGCTACATGTTGCCCTGACCCAAGGACCATCCTCCCAGGGTCCCTGAAAGGCAACAAACCAGTTCAGAACTGTCCTAGTCTATCCCATTAGAACAGTACTGAGTGCACAGGAAATATGGACTGGCTGTCTGGTCTCTCAGACTTTCAGAGGGGGCCCATGACCACCTTGCAGTTTCAACAGCGAGAGAGACCTTTGCTGTAGATTCTAGAGTTGGACACACTGACTACCAGCTTTCCAAGCTATTTTCAAATGAATTACTAGGGGCCACATTTTCAGTTCACCTAATCAATTAGCAAATTGTAGTGGACCTGGTATACTCATCTATTGCCTTATTTAGATTTTACATAAAACATTGCCTTATTTAGGTATTACATAAAACATTTTTATTTCATATTGGTATAATACGAAATAAATTTCATATTATTTGACTTGTTTCAATTCAATTTCTCCAGTCATAGAAAAATATTTACTATTTTAGAAAATAAAATCATTTTATCATGTTTTTGTTCATGCTAGATCCTCTAGTTCCTACTGAGAACATGTAAACAGGACCAAATGCTGTTAGTAGCTGTATTCTCTCCTTTAATTCATAAAATGTCAAGAGCACACATATTATTAATCATCATCAACATTATTCTCATTTCATGTTGGATTAAATATGTGTTGTTTTAGAAGACCTGAGATTACAATATGTGTGAACTTAAAACTCAACTGGAAAGATATTAAGCAAATGTGAAAGGAGCCCTACAATTAGGCAGCTGTGTAATTCTCAAACTAAAAAATTTGCTATTATGAATAAAATAAAAATACAGATTTTCCTTTAGTAATAATGGCAAGAACATTCTATTGTGATGTCTTCAGTTTGTAATTCTTGTAATCGCATATATCTTATCTTTTTTTATTTAATTTTCTCACTATAGAAAGGGAATTCATTTAGTATGAACCATGATTTATCTCAATGTGTATTTTCTGTGTGTTCCCAAATAACTTCATGTTTTAGAAAGTAAATAAATACAATTAAAAAGTGACACTATCATTTGTCATGTCTTTTCCTTTTTCAAACAGAGAGAGGGATAGAAGGAGAGAAAGAGAAAGTGAGAATCAATTGTATTTTTTTCATCTGGGTTCTGTTTTTCCTCCACTTAATTGTGTATGTGGTGCTGGAGTTTGAACCTGGGTCCTCATGCATGCCAGGCAAGTGCTGTAACCCCTGAGCCACTGCTCCAGCTCTGTCATTTCATACACACACACACACACACACACACACACACACACACACACATATATACCCACACACACGTAAATATATATATAGGTATTTTATAATTTTATTTTTTGGTGCTACTGGGGATGGAACCTAGGGCCTCTCTCATGCATGTCAAGCAGTCTATCACTGAGCTACATACCAGCCCCCACATAAGTATTCTTTTCAAATTGTTTTATCTAAGCCGGGCAATGTAATCCTAATAACTCTGGAGCCTGAAGCAGGAGGATCACAAGTTCAAAGCCAGCCTCAGCAACTTAGACCCTAAGCAACTTAGGAGACCCTGTCTCAAAATAAAAAATAAAAATTAAAAAATAAAAAATAAAAAGGGGCTGGAGGTGTGACTCAGTGGTTAAGCATACCTGTGTTCAGTTCCAGGTAGAAAAAAAGAAATCTGAGTTTACTTACTTTCACATTGTTCCTTCTATTTCTAACCTAAGAGATTTGTTTTACCTATATGGGAACACACATGTCATAAATTTCAAATTAAAAAGATTGTTAAGGCTTTAGAGAGTCCTATCAAACTATTTGTGTAAAATGAAGTGGCCTGATTGTGTGCCCAGTCTGCCCTCTAGTGTTTCTTTTTAAACTGTGCCAAATTTGAAACCATATTCTTAATCTCAAAATATTGGTTTAATAGGATTAAGAACTGTGTCATCAAATTCACAGAACAGGGCCAAGTCCCCGACACAGATGAGAATTAAATCAGAGAAAAGCAAGGATCCTTCCAGAAGCCGGTGGCAACTTCTCTGGGGAGACACTGCCAAGTTCGTGGTAAATATACTTTATTAAAAGTTTCACCTAGTAAATGGGTATTAACAGAAAAAAGTGAGCTCAAATGGCATGTAAAATGTGGTGACTGCGTAACTACTATTATACAGTGTTATTTTATTATAGAATTTAAAATATATTTCAAGTGTTGATTAAATAATGGAGGTTTTGTTATTGTTTTTAATACAGCAAATACATAGAAAGCAGATAAATATTCCCTTTAGGGGACATCAAGAAAATATGGCTTATTTTATAGATTTAACTTTATTAATAGTTTTTATTCTGGTACCAGGGAGTGAAGTCAGGGGTGCTGAACCACTGAGCCACATCCCCAGCCCTTTTTATTTTGAGGCAAGGTCTTGCTAAGTTGCTTAGTGCCCCACTACATTGCTGAAGCTGGCTTTGAACTTGCAATCCTCCTGCTTCAGCCTCGAAAGTTGCTGGAATTGCTGGCGTGCCCCACCACACCTGGCTCATACAGTTGTTTTAATTTAACTTCTCTTAGTAACATTTTAAATATTTGTATTTGGAATAGCTATAACTAGTGTATGTCAAATTAAATTTATTTATTCATTTTGTTATGGGGGATTGAACCCAGCATGCGAAACCACTGAGCTACATCCCTATTCCTTTTTACTTTTTATTTTGAGATGAAGTCTAAGTTGCTTATGGCCTGGCTAAATTGTGTTTAACCTTGAAATTGCAAATCTTCTGCCTTAGCCTCCCAAGCTGCTGGGATTACTGGTGTGTGCCACCGCACCCAGCATCAAACTAAATTTAAAAGGAAGTTCATTACCTGAAAAAACTTTTAAAAAGTACACTAGTCATATAGCATGATACATTTTATAAGAAGCATGAGAAAAATGCATGAGCCTGTTTCTGCTTTCATTAAAAGAGTAAAGAGGGGCTGGAGCGGTGGCTGGGTGGTTACGGCGCTTTCCCGGTATGCATGACAACATGGGTTCAAACCCCAGCAGCCACGTACACAACTAAGTGTCAGAGCAGCGAAAGCCATGTGAAAAACTCAATAAAAATTCTCTCTCTCTCTGTCACTCTCTCTTTTAAAAAAAATTATAAAAAAAGAGTAAAGAGTAGTAGTGGGTATAGGAACACACGACTATAATTCCAGCTACTAGGGAGGGTGAGGCAGGAGGATCACAAGTTTGGACAATTTAGTGAGATCTGTCTCAAAATAAAAAACAAAAATGGTTGGGGATGTAGTTCAGTGATAGAGCATCCCTGAGTTCAATCCCCAGAACTTCTTAAAAAAAAAAGTCATGAAACCACCAAAGTAAAAACTTGATTGAGGACTCAGAATTTTAAGGGGAAAAATTATTATGACATATTTTAATTAGCTCTGTCTTTAGAGATTTTTACTGCTAAGAAAAGAAAATGAAGGTTGGACTCTGTGGGCCTGTGATCCTTACGATCCATTGCCTCGATGTTATTCAGCTGTCACAAAGAGTGTAAACTAAATACAGAATTCAGACTTTTTTTTAAAATTCATATCTTTTCTTTGTTTTGTTTGTTTTGGTACCAGGGATTTAACCCACTGAACCACATCCGTGGTTCTTTTTATTGTTTATTTTGAGACAGGATCTTGCTAAATTGCTTAGGGCATCGCCAAATTGCTGAGACTGGCCTCCACCTTGAGATCCTCTTGCCTCAGCCTCTCCAATGGCTGAGATTAAAAACATATTCCACTGCAACTGGCTTAACTTTTATCTTAACCTTGGTTATATCCCGGGCATATTAGCATAAGATGTCTGAAGTCACAAAGAAAAATTGACAGAAAAATCCTTTGGAGCTGCAAGTGTTTTCAATTGATGCCAACTGAAACTAACCTCATGGAAGACGTGTGATGCAGGTTTATTTTTCCTTTACAGTAACAGCGGGAACATGAAGCCACCACTCTTGGTGTTTATTGTGTATCTACTGTGGCTGAAAGATTGTCACTGTGCACCTACTTGGAAAGACAGAACTGCTATCGGTGGAAACCTGAAGAGTATGTTTGGTTTCTTATCTGTGCCTGCCCTGTTTGCATGTTTTCACGTCCTGTTGGCATTTACAGTGCCTTAGAGTTGAGAGAGAACCGAATTCACTACATCTCACTGTGTAAAGTCCTCTGCCCACTTAAACCATGTCATCATGATGCCAAGCATCTGGATAAAAATAGAGAACTCCAATCAGGTCTCTGCACCGAACGTTCACATACCCAGATGGTTGCTATCCTGTTGATAAAACGGGCCAGCTTTTTGTCTGCATTTTTTTGTATCATCCAGATGTTTGATGTCATCTCGGCACGGCTTTAATGAACAGTGAAATACTTTTCTAGCATTTAAAGAATTTAAATCATTAGAGTAATCTGTGTAATTGTTCTTTAACCAGTGAAAGAATGGGTTGTAATTACACCGAATCTGGTTGTTTCTGTGGCCGTTGACCTGTGACCTTTCTTGGTGACCACAGGTTTTGGGTACTTAACACTTCAAAGAATAAATTAGCTAAAGTGGGGCTGATTTTGAGTCTATAATTAAATTCAGGCAATATCAAGCTTCTCAGAGGCCACACTGGCTACTGAAAAGGATGACAGTGAATTTTATGCCCTCTTAGGGCCTATTAAAGGTGAAAGAGACGTCTATTTGGTCATTAAGGAATCTTGTTATATAAGATTCTTTCTTAATTTGATGACTTCTTGGAAGGTAATTAAAGCTGAAAAAGGGAAAGGGTTCACTGTGTTTGAAGTCCCCAGCTAGGCATTTCAAATAAAGTACATGTGAAGAAAAATCAAAATTTTCCCTACTATAATCACATTTGAGACTTCAATGGAAGAAATAATGGATAAATGAAAACAGGGTTTTCGGGAAATGGCAAGAATGAGGATAAATGAGCTCTGACTTGTTAAGAGCTCGCAAGGAAGGGACAGAAGGAAGGTATCACCCTTGTGGCAGCTGACAGCTAATTCATTATGATCTGCTTTCCAAGCACAAGTCTATAAAAAAACAATTAACCCTCTATGTATCGGACATGAAATACTTGTGAATTCCTGATTTTGTAATCTAATCAGATCTTTAAACAACAACAACAGCAAACCCTGCGCTGTGTCTTTTAGGTTTTTCTGAGGCTGGGGAGATAGATGTGGATGGAGAGGTGAAGAAGGCTTTGATTGGTGTTAAGCAGATGAAAATCATGATGGAGAGAAGAGAGGAAGAACATACCAAACTAATGAAAACCTTGAAGAAATGCAAAGAGGAAAAGCAGGTACTGTCGTTGAAACATGTCTTGTTTTTGTTTTTTACTATCTTTGATGAATGATAATTACACGTGATAATAGAATTCATTATACCATATTTGAACTTGAACATAACAATTTGATCAATCTCATTCCCCTTTACCTTCCTTTTCCCTCTCCTCCTACTACCTCCTGACCTGCTTGCTCTACTAATCTTCCTTCAATTATTACTATTATTATGAACTAGAACATTATATATAAAAGCTGGATTCATTATGGTATATTCATACATGGACACAGCATAATTTGTTAGATTTAATTCACCAGTCCTTCCCCATTCCCTTTTCCCAGCCTCCCTCAACATATCCTAGACTTATAAATATGGTACTTATTAGTGCAATTGATGAGTTACTTATTTTCCCTAATAATACATTTTTTTGAGGACCAGATTGGAGGAAAAGTTTGAAGTAAGCTTCCAATTTCTTCAAAGAGCATACCATGTAGAATGGGTCCTTGCAAGACTCCAAACACAAGAATTTGGGGGATTCATCCCTGTTAGAGAAGTGCTGTTTTCTAAAAAAAAAAAAAAAAGTTTATTCTTAGTCCTTTTTGATTTAGGATATTTGAGTTAAAAGTGTTCAGGAAGTTTTTGGGCTAGATCAGTTGTCTCCAAAATTTTTTCATCTGCCATCCCTATTACTAGAAATGTGTTAGCACTTACTCCTAAGTATATGCATATTAATTAATATGTAAATTAAATACATGAATTGCTACATCAGAATCTTGAGGCAGAACACGTGTTTAGGGGTGAGGTTCATCATTAGTTCCAAATTTCAAATAATCTAGATTTTTAAAAAGTTTCAGCTGCCTTGCCAGATCTGATTAGATCATTGTAATTTTACTTTGTCATGTGGCCAATACAGAGCTCACGATGAAGAGCTGTGGGCTCTGTCATGTGCTTTTTATCCACTTAAATTTAAATTATTCATATTTTAATGTTCCAGGTCTCCCTTGCCCTCAAGAATCTTTCTAAGCCTTCTACGTATTTTATGAAAGTTAGTTTAGTGGTAACTAAGTAATAAAACTCATCTGTCCACCTGAATCCTCTTGAGCAGGAACTCATTACAATTGGTTGCAAAGGAACAGAAAGGCAGCTCTGATCAATGTTCTAGAATGTGGAGGGACCCCTCTCCTCCAGGGTTCTCGCAGTTGGCCACATGCTGCGTCTGACCTGAGCACTCAAGGGAGCACCAGTGTATATTAAATATTGCATCAGCTGAATCCATTTTATTTATTTATCTTTTGTGGTGCTGGGAATTAAACCTGTGCAAGGGGAGTGTTCTATCACAGTTATACCCACATTCCCTGGTCCATTTTTAAAAATTCAAATATAGTTTTACTAAATAGCTGTAGTTCAAACTAGGTTTTTATACCAAAATAGAATATATGTTATATTCAGATAGCCTTGAAAGATATAGAAAATTATTCACAGCGACTGGAGCAGTAGCTCAGTGGTTCAAGTGCTTGCCTGGCATGTGCAAGGACCAGGGTTCAAACCCCAGCACCACATACACAAGTAAGTGTTGGAGAAATAAAGGCCAGATGAAAAAATAAATAAAAATTCACTCTCTTTAAAAAGAATCATAAGCTATTGTATAAAGCTCAATAAGTTTCCAAACTATAGACATTATATACTTAATAGTTTAATAACATCTATGTTAAATACAATTAACAACACTCAAAACAATCACATTAAAAAAAGGTTATCTTCCAACATTATCCTTAATCAAAGAGGAAATAAAAACTACAACAAAAACAACTGGGAAAATATTTTAAATGTAAATGTTGTGATTACTGCTTTCTACTTTTTAAGAAATATCAAATTGTGGGGCTGCAGCAGTGGCTCAGCGGTTCCGGCGCTTGCGTGGCATGCATGAGGTCACGGGTTTGGGCCCCAGCACCATACACACAACTAAGTGTTGGATCTACAAAGGCCACATGAAAAACTAAATTAAAAAATTGATTCTCTCTCTCTCTCTCAGTATCCCTTTCTCTCTCTCTCTCAAAAAAAAGAAATATCAAATTTTGGTAAAGTACAACTAATAGAAAATTTACTGTATTTAAATGTATGTGTGTGTGTGTGCAGGGAGTTGAATCTAGGAACTCACCTGTGCTGAGCACATTTATCACGGAGCAACTCCGTCTTATCATTTTTAAGAGCAGCGTTTAGTACCATTGAACACAGTCAGATTGTTGCTCGATCCATCCCCAGAATTCTTTTCACTTTGCAAAAACCAAAAATCCATGCCTATTAACTCCCCATTTCCCTTCCTCCTTATACATGTGTGTGTGTGTAATTGCAGTGTTGTAGATTGAACTTTCTCCATTAATTTTCAAATTAAAAAATATAAGTGGGAGCGGTGGCTCAGTGGTTAAGGCGCTTACCTGGCATGCACGAGGACACAGGTTCAAACCCCAGTACCACGTACACAATGAAGTGTAGGAGCAATGAAAGTCACATGACAAACCAAGTAAAATTGATTTTCTTTCTCTTACTAACCCTCTCTCTCTTTAAAAAAAATATATATATGTATATATATACATATATATATATATAATATCATTCTAGTATTTCCTACCTATACCTATACATATACACCTATAAAGTTGCCGGCCAATAAATTCCACATAACTGCTCACATCTCTTCACTCCCAAGCATCCGGACCTCTGGGAGTCCATTAAGCAACTAGAGCAAATCTGACAGGCTGACCCCAAAGCCGTGTGTCAGCCTGTCACCAGGCCAGTTAATGTTGCAGCCACACCTACTGCCTGGAGTCAGGCAGTGTTCCTGGCAAGGAAAGCAGATCCCCTCCCGGACCAGCAGCTGCAAACCCTCCTCCCTTTTGGCAGCAATTAAAAGATTTTGAGGAAAGTTAGAATAGCTCTGAACTGGGATGACATGAAGGGCCCTCAAACTAGGTTCTTCCCTGGTGGGCTTATGAATCTGGCCATCTGGGAATGGTGACAATGTCATTAACGGGGCTTTTACAGAACATATTATCACATGGAATGCTTCAAACATCTGGGTAAACCATACCCTCATGTTACAGCTAAGAACACTGAGGCTGGAGCTGTTAATTAGCATGTTATTCCAGCACTGGAACAAATGAACCAGGAGAAAGCCAGCAGACCTGTGCATGTGGGACTTGGTGACTTTCTGTTTTTCTCACTTTCTGGAACCTCCTGGCAAGCAAAGGCTGTAGTACTGTGAAAAGAATATTCCAGTTAGAGGCGGATCAAGCAAACACATGTTGATTTCAATTCTGGCCCTAAAAAATCCCCAAATCTGGTAGAATTTTTATTTATTTTTAAAAACCTACTTATTACATAAGAAGTTCATTATACTCTTAAGTTTGGACACTCAATGAAAAAGTTAACGGGTTGGGTGGGGTGCTTTTAACCCTGAGTCTCTCTCCCTAAAATTACTTTAAAGGTAGAATAAGGGTCAGTTTAGCCAAGTTGTGAATTTGTAAATATTGGGTTGGCACCCCCAGTCTCCCAGTACTGAGCACCACCCGTCCTCGGGTGACCCAGCATCAACACAGTCCCGTGCCTCATTCCCTCCCTATTAATATTGGTTGAGAGCATCTGAAACTTACTTTCATTAAAATGGGAAGCTGTGGAGTAGCCTATACCGATTTGCCCCCCATGACTGGTCCCTGGGTGTTTTGATGAACTGTGAACTATTACAGTTCTAAACATGGACTCTGTCCACGGGTGGAATATTTAGGAGCAACAGAAAGAATAGTGAAGACGTTCCTAAACCAGAGATTTGCTTCCTCCACACAACATTTCACTTCGAAAACTTGGGTTGTGAGATCTGGGCAATAGTCTTTGTTATGCTTGTAAGGCGGGGGCATGGAAATAAGTCTGAGAATTATTAATTATCATAATGTACTAAATGACTTGTTTCTTTATCTCAGTACAAAAACCTTAAAAGGGAGTTCTTATTGTTATTCAAATTTGCTAATGAGTAGTTTAAGGTTTAGACATAGTAACTAATTTTTCCAGGAGTGTACAAAGAGTAAAGTTCAGAACTGAGAATACTTGGATTTTGGTTTTAGAGGACAATGTGTGGAATATTTAAAATTGGGACTGACCGAGAAAACACAAAGTATTGTTGCCTGCCAGGGTGAAACAACCATTCTTAAGAAGTAGGATGCCAACTATGTTCTGCAAAGCCCAGGCACGCACGTACACAAATTCTGTTTGAGTCACAATGTGCATTTGGCAGCCTGGGGCCCTGCTGGTTTTCCTTTGTGTGTGGTAACAAATGCTACCTGGCTGAGCATCAGAACTGCAATGAGGCCAGCTGAAAAATCCAAGCCAGGTAGAGGAAATGTGGAAGAATGTCAGAGCCTGGGTGATTCTTTGGGCTTAATATGCCAGGAAAGGGTGATTTCTTTTTTTCTTTCTTTTTTTCATCGTGTTAAAAAATGAACAATAATTTTTTTTGTAATGGGGATTGAACCCAAAGGTACTTTACCAGTGAACCCCATTCCCAGCCCCTTTTTATTTTAAATTTGAAATAGGGTCTCACTAAATTGCTTAGTGCCTCACTAATTTGCTGAGGCTGGCCTTGAAATTGTGATCCTCCTGCTTGGGCCGCCTGAGTCACTGGGATTACAGGCACACACCACGGCACCTTGGAAAAACTTGGTTTTAAGTACAGAAACTTTTCTCCCATACGCATTTTTCCTTGAAGGGAAACACTTCTATTTCTATCTTATGGATGGGCCCATTATGCCCCCTCATTCCTCTGAACTCCATCTCAGGCATGCAGGGTTCAGTCTTAAAAGCCCACACTCAGAGGGAGGCCAGGGGTCTCAGCAGGGGCACAAGAAAAAAGGCCTTTGGGGACCTCCAGAGGCCAGGCTGAGGCTTTCAGAGACTGGTGCCCCTGCACTGGGCTCCTCACCACTGGGTGCAGGACCTGGCAGCCAGCACCACAAGGAGGAAGGGGTGCTTGGAATACACACAAGAAGAACGAAGTCGCTCAAAGGACAGCTTCTCTGCAGGTAGAATATTAATATAATGATGAGACACACAAATTACACTCTCTTGAAATGTTTAAGAACATAAACAATCAAAGGCAGCATAAATGACAGAAATAAAATATGCCGGCTTTATGAGACTTATAGCCCATCTTCTGCATCCCCCATAGACTAGACAGGCAGAGGAGCAGAAGGTAAGTCACAGTGGTGGTAAGTCGCCCACAGAGGGGTGATGTCGTCGTTGTTGGTTCACCCACATCTAGTGCAACGTCCATCCACATAGCAAACACTCAGTGAATACTCATCAGACAGATGGATAAACACATGAATAACATTTGCACAGTCTTCAATAAAAATAAATCAGTGCCTTTTAAAATTTTTAAAAAATTTTTATTCGTTAAACATGGTCTTACAATTAGGAGGGATTCATCATCAAACAATCAAGGACAAAAGTATAATGACAGAATAAGCGAAGGCTGGTGCCAGTCCATGGTTTACCCTCCTTGGGTTCCCCTTGGTTCCATGTTTCCCCCTACTTAAGCCCCACGTTAATTGGACTTCTCCCGGAAGTCAGAGGTTCCCTTCTGATTAGATTCCCCCATGAACCTCCCTCTGGTCTCCTTGATGTCCTTCCTATTCCCTTCCCCCCTCCCTATCGCCCTCCCTACATCCCCCCAGAAACCTAGGCAAGGTTCCCCATGATCATGTAAAAATTCATGCATGTTGAGGTAATTGTTAGCTTAGCCATCTATCACACTGTTTCCGCTTGTATTCTAGCTTCCACAAATGAGAGAAAACATTCGGCCCTTGAGTCTCTGAGTTTGGGGTACTTCACTTAGCAAAATCTTTTCCATCGCCATCCATTTGGCTGCAAATGCCATAACATCGTTTTCTCTAATAGCTGAGTAGTATTCCATTGTATATAGGTACCTTTTCAGTGCTCTTTTCTTAATCCAACTGAAAGTACTACATGTACTTTCAGGTACGTGTCAGCTGCTAGGGACCTGAAAGAGGAAGGAGTAGTTTAGAACCTCCACGTTTTTAAAAAGCTGAAGTCAACTAAGGCACACCTAGAATCGTGAAACGGAAATAGAACTTGTGTTTCTACCTTTTTTATCAGGAAGCTGTGAAACTCATGAATGAAGTTCAGGAACATCTGGAGGAAGAGGAAAGGTTATGCCAGGTGTCTCTGGCAGGTGTCTGGGATGAATGCAGGTCTTGCCTGGAAAGTAACTGCATGAGATTTTACACAACCTGTCAGCCTGGTTGGTTCTCTATGAAAAATATGGTAAGAGAACAAGGGAGCTCAAAATTTCAGAGCTCTTAAAGCATCGTTGTCAGCTGAATTTTAAAAATCAATATCTATTAATATTTAAGAGAAGAGATGCCCGTATGGTGTCTACCTTTTCCCATTTAGAATCTAACATTACTGCTATGAGCCACCATCTGTGTATATACAACTTGTAAGTTAGAACACCCATCCAGTATTTATCCCTCCTTTCAGTGCCACCACATGCATCTCAGAAACACCCTCTTCAGCCTTGTATTTATTATTTACCATCAAATTCCCACTAGATTGTGAGCTCCGTGAGGGCAGGGATTGTATCTTATGTGTCTTCATTTAAGCATTGCAGGCATCCAATAAATGTTTGTTGAATCATGTTCTCAATCACCATTTCACTCTCTGATTCAGTCTGTGTTCACTGCCCCGCTAGAAGCCACATATATATAGATATTCTCTGCCTTCCGCATCTTTTTTAACGCACCTGTCTTACATGTGGCAAGGACACATGGTGTACATGCGTATGTGTGCACACACATGCTCCGTCATGTCCCCTTTCATCTTATCCACATATGTCCTATAGGATGGGCATGTTTTCATTTTGTCCCCTTTGGCTATCTTTTGGGCAGAGGGAATCACGGAGGGTGGTGACCTGAATAGGATGAGCTTTGCCCTCTAAATCCAATTGGCCTGGATTTTCCTCCTCCTTGAAGAAGTGAGCAGAATACGAAAATTGAATAGAGTTTCACTCGCATAGCTAGCAGAGCATGCACATTAATTAGAGGGTGCTGCTGCTTGGCGGTGCCACACTCAATTACAAAGGAGCAACCCCTAGGGTAATGAGTGTGCCAAGCTAATTTGCCTCCACTGTTAATTGCATCTGCTCTATTTTAAGAGCCACTGTTAGTGTCTAATACACCAGAATATGGTGGGATGATTACTGACTGGAAGCCAGGAGATTGGAGACCATTTCCATCTGCACCACTTGCCTGACCTTATGAAAATTTCTGAAGGTTAAAATTTTTTTTTGTTTTCTTTTCTTTTATTTCTTTTTTTTTTTTTTTTTGAGATGAGGTCTCAAGCTGATCTTAAACTCAAGTGATCCTCCTCCCGCAGTCTCCTGAGTAGTTGGGATTAAAGATGTGCACCCCCATGCCACAGAAGTGAAGAGAAGTGAAGTTTTGCTTTTGTGGATGGAGTCAAGTCAACACAAGCTGGCAGAGTGAAAGGCAGACAACCCACCCTGATTACTTTCTGGGAATGTCTCAAGTTCTCCAAAAATTCTTGGAGAATTCTTTGAGCAGTAGGAGGATGGCGCTATAGCAGTAATGTTCAATATGCAACAACACTGAGTACATCCATATCGCTAGCATAGGAGGGCAACTATGGTCTGCCCAGTCTTCAGTGTCAGAGATGATGAAGAGCATACTGCAGGGGCTGGAAACTCTCCTCCCACTGAATGGTACCCAAAATTCTACAAGTAGGGCTGCATTCCTTTGACTACAACATGGAGGGCTCCAGTCATTGCAAATATGTAACCATCCTAAATAGTAGGCTATTTAGGATGTATCTGATGTATCTGATATCTATAGTTCAGTGTAGACGTATTGATCTTTTCCTTTCCATAGACTTATTTATGAGATGAGGAAAAGAAGAATATAAGAATATGATATTTCACTAAAGAACTGAGATTTAAAAAAAAAAGAATGAAGACAGGTGAAGTACAAGAACCTTCTTCACAGTTCTCTGGTAATTTTGATGGTGCCCTGGAGGCAATGGTGAGCCAACTGCGGCCAGTTCAATTCTCAACTGAATTGAAAATTTGGCCTCTTTAGGCCATCACCAGGCAAACCTACACCACAAGGAATTTCAGGTCCTATTTCCAGAGTCAAAGCCAAAGCCAGGAACAAGAGTGTCAATAAGTTGTCGCAATGTTAATCGCCTTTTCATACCTGGGCCAGAACTCTTCTTGATTTGGAATGGAATGACTACTTAAGAATGACTACTATAAACTGACATTTGCATTTATAATAAGAAATGGTCCAGAAGAAAATGAATTTTTATTCCCTATCTGTCCCCCACCCCACTGCACAGATCGAGCAGTTTTTCAGGCAGATGTATCAGCTTCTGTTCCCGCTCCATGAGGATGATGAGAACAACCTCCCCAGCAGTGAAGAGCCCGCGGAGGAAGACGCACAAGTGGCCCAGATGGAGGACGTGTTCGTCCAGTTGGCCGTGAACGTGGAGGCTCTGTTTAACAGGAGTTTTTACGTCTTCCGGCAGCTGCAGCAAGAATTCGACAGGGCTTTCCAATCATATTTCATGTCAGAAACCAACTTAATGGAGCCTTACCTTTTTCCAGCTTTCTCCAAAGAGCCACCAAAACAAGCAGATGTTGGACAAAGATGGGAGATTCCCAACTTCTTCCAGCTGTTTAGTAACTTCAGTCTCTCTGTTTACCAAAGTGTCCGTGAAACAATTACTGATACGCTAAGTGCAATAGAGGATTCACCAAAACATGACAAAAGTAAGTACTAAAAGATTACTTTTACTTGATGTTTATGGTGAAGTCAAGTTTTATTTAACTTCGGAAATGGTAGATATTTTTGAGTCACTGTATTTATTTCTTGAAGCAACAATTTATAGATAATCAACGTTTCAGAGCCTCTTAAAAGGAACTTTGAAGTCCACCAAATACCATTCTTCACCTGTCATTGTTAAGAACTCTAGGGCTGTTCTCTCTCTTTTAAGAACAAAATTTCAAAGCTCAAAGAAGAAAATGCTATTAGGGTGAGGTTTTTATTTTTATTTTTTTAAGAGAGAGGGGGACAGTGAGAGAGAGAAGAGAGAATCAATTTTATTTAGTTTTTCAAGTGGCCTTCGTTGCTCTTATGCTTCGTTGTGTACGTGGTGATGGGGATTCAATCTTAGTCCTTGCACATGCCAGGCAAGCGCCATAACCACTAAGCCACCACTCCAGTCCTAAGGTGAGAATTTGAATAACCCAATTTCCTGCTTTCTTTCCGTTGCTTTCTTTGTTGTGTTTTTTGGTACTGGGGATTGAACTCAGGGTGCTCTACCATTGAGCTACATCCACAGCTCCGTTCATTTTTTATTTTGAGACAGTCCCACTAAGTTGCCCAGGCTATCCTCAAACTTGTGGTCCCTGTGCCTCAGCCTCCGAAGTAGCTGGGATTATAGGTGTGCGCCATTGGGACTGCCTCATTCCTTTTTAACTCTCATGTAAATAGAGGCTCAGCTCTATTCTGCTTGAACATCGTGGACTTTCTTTAAAATCCCTTTAGGATCCTTACCTCCCACTCTGTAAAGAAGACTCTTCTTGCTGGGTACAGTGGTTCATGCTTGTAATCAAATTGACTTGGGAGGCTGAGGCAGGAGGATTGCAAGTTCAAAGCCAGCCTCAGCAACTTAGTGAGGCCCTAAGAAACTCAGCAAGACCTTGTCTCAAAATTAAAAGAGAAAAAAAGAGCTAGGGTGTGACTCAGAAGTTAAGCCCCTCTGGGTTCAATTCCTGGTGCCATACACACATGAAAAAAAGAAGCAGCAGCCTCGTCTCATGTGTAAACAGGTCAAATTAAGCATTATGACCTTCTTGAGTCACTACTCTAATTCCCCGAATCATAAAATGTATACATGAGACTAGAGATAATGCTCATAGGTAAACTCAAAATGCAGAAATAGAAATTAGGTAAGAATTGCCTTTTTCCAATATGAATCATGCCCCATAATATTCCATGTTGGGAAAAAAATGTATTGCTTTGTGTTTCAAGGCAGGGGATTTCTTTTTCCAGTTTCTATGGAGTAGCTTAAACATGGCATTTCAGAAGTGAGCATGGCCAAGTGGAAGAGCTGCTTTGTTTTGGACTTAACTCCTTCTGATCATAAGGCCAAGCCAAAGGCCTCTTGCCTCTAAAAGGAAAAATAAAATGGGCTCCTTCTAGCTGACTGTTTTCCACTTATATCGGCAGTCACTGGCAACATGTGAATCAGATTCTCGAAATTGTGTGGCATTACATACGGGGCTTCTAGAGAGAAGGGGCTTACCCCACACATTTCAGAAACTGAAGCCAGGAAACGAATCCTTCAGGTTCCATTGTGCGACAAGCAGAGAACAGCCATCATTGCGGCCTTGTTGGGTTCTATTCCAGGGTCAGGTGGATTTTTCTTCTAAGTCAAATCTTTTGTCTGTTGTTCCATTCTGAGATTCAGGAGAAGCATCTGGGCAGTAGATGAAATATTTGGATGCCTGACGTTTTAAATAGATCACAGTTATCTTGGAATACTGTTCATTTTGTTCATTAGAACAAAATGGCAAACTCTCTCCATGTTGTCACAGGAAAGCAGAGAGCTGAAACTTCAAACCTCAAAGAAAGAAAAGCCATGCAAGAGAACTTTATTATCAGTGACGGTAGAGTGGAAGGGAGGTGAAAGAAAAAAAGAAGCAGAGAGAACTCTCAAGGGAGAGAGTGCATCATCTCCGAAGAGGGAAAGACAAAGGAGACAATGCTCTCTCCAAATTTATTATTGCTTGATGTTTACCAGGAGACCTGGGTTCCTCCTTCAGCAATCTTCCCCAATCAGGTGTTCAATTCCTCCTTCACTTCCAGTAGTGGAGTTTTTGACCCTAGTTGGTCTTCTCCAGAACTGCCAAGGTGGCCAACCTCATCAGGGAGGCTTCATCTACAAGCCATTCCCACGTTAACGTGGGCATGGAGGTCAGCAACTGGTGAGAAGTTACCTTAGTGCACCTGTGCTACTAAAGGAATATCCCCAGACAAATAGAGACACTTCATAGCCACAGTTTCTAGCTTTACACCAACCTCAGTGGACCCTGTCAAGAGTCATTTCCCATTAATCATTTTCTTTTTATGTATTTTGTAATTAACTCCTTTGCTTCTATTTATTTTCTGTGAATTATCACCTTCTGCTTTCTTAACCACTTTGAAAACAGTTTAAAGACCCTAAAATAACTTTAAAAACTCTTGTGACCTTGCCATACATTTCACTGCTCACCGCTAGCTACTACCTAACAGTACTGCTTCGTGACCTTACACATGTGTTGCTGTATTCCAAATATGCCAGGATTAGGAGTGATTGCCAAATCTAAATAATTTCCCAACCATCAAAACTCCCTTCCACCCTACTGACTTAATAAATAAATGTGGGTCACCACTATTTTGCCTGAGGTTCCTCCTCATTCACACATCTGGGGACCAGTTCCCACTCTCAGCAGTGCACTCTGCCATGGCCCCTCAGTACCACCTCCACCTCTGTGATAACCTGATATCCAGGGTCCTCTACAAACTCAAATGTTAAAGAACAAAGGGCTGGAGTGGTGGCTCTGGAGCAGTGGCTCAGCTGTTAGAGCGCTTGACTGGTATATGTAAGAACTAGGGTCAAACCCCAGCACCACGAACAAAAAGAAGTATCGGGAAAACAAAGGCCAGATGAAAAAAAATTGATTCTCTCTTTCTCTCTCTCACTCTATCCTTCCCTTTATCTTATAAAACAAACAAACAACAAAAAATCAAAAAACATGGCTGGAGCAGTGACTCGGTGGTAGAGAGCTTGTCTTGCATGTACACAACTAAGGGTCAGGGAAATAGAGGTCAGATGAAAACATTAGTAAAATCGATTCTTTTTCTCACTCACTCCCTCTCAAAAAAATACAAACATTAGAAAAATAATAAAACAACAAACAGAAAAGCTTGTTTCACTATTGTACTCTTCTGTCTCTCCAGTATCCCTTCCCTTGCTGGACAGTACACAGGATGCTCAGCAGAGAGGATGCTCTGGTTTCAGATGAGAAATGGTGGAGTATTTGTCAAGAAGAGTCAGGCAGGGGCTGAAGGGCATTTGTATGTGGTTTCCATCACTTTTCTGTAAGGTGGTTGGTAAAGAATAAGGCTTTTGTGCCTAGAAAATCTACCTAATGAGGAGATATTTTGGGGCTTTGCTCCTTGGTGACAGGCAGAATGATGACTGCCCAAAGATATCTACTCCTTGATCCATAGAATCTGTGACTTTGTTGTGTTATAAGGCAAAGCAAAAACAAAGTTACAGATGGAATTAAGATTGCTAACGTGTTGATTTTAAAATAAGGAAACGATTCTTGTTTATTGGGTGGTCCTTAAAAGTGGAAGGAGGAGGCAGGAAAGATTCAACAGAGATAGCATCAGGAGGAAAGACTTTGTCCTTCTCTATTGGCTTTGAAGATAGAGGAAGAGGGGCCTCAGCCAAGGAATGTAAGTGATCTCTAAAACTGGACATGGTATAAAAATGGATTCTTCCCTAGTGTGGCCACCAAAAACTAGCTTTGTGGATTTCTTGATGTTATCCCAGTGAGACCCAGTTCAGACTTCTGACATAGGGAACTTAGGATAATGAATTTGTGTTGTTTTAAGCCACTAAATTTGTGGTAATCTGTTTTAGCAGCAAGAAGAAACTAATACATGCCTCTTGTCAATCATAATAGTCAACACTGACTACTACATGTCTGCCAATCATCATGAATGGGCTTTGTTGGTCATGAGCAGCCTAAAAGCCAAAATTAGAAAAATAGCTAATGCTGAATAATGAACAACCATTAAAAAGAGAGAGGAAATAACTTTAAAAATATGAAATACTTTGACATTTCATGTTATTTTTTAATTATATTAACTTTAAATACATTGTTAATTCTCCCAGAAAAATTGTTCCTTAAAATTTTATCTGATTTAGGTCTTAAATGATATATATATATATATACATATATGTATATATATATATTCAACACTGACTACTATAGACAACACTGATTATGATACATATTGCACACAAAAAATATATAGTGTTTTAATAAAACAAATACCTAAAACACTGCCAGTGTCTTTGGAATTCCCATGTATTTCCCAATTATAGCTTTAAGGTTTTTGAATAATAACTAAAGGTTTTGTTTTGGTTTGGTTTTTGTGGTGCTAGGGATGGAACATCTCAAGCTGCTTAGAGAGTTCCCTTCCCTCCTTCCTTCCTTCCTTTTTTTTTTTTATAGAAGTCCAAAGAAATGAGTGGTTTACAATCACTTAGTTACTTAACTCTATTAATATCAGAAATAATAACGATGATGAGCTGAATGGTGGCTCAGAAGTTATGGCACTTGCCTGGCATGCGTGAGACGAGTGTTCAAACCCCAGCACCATGTACACAACAAAGTGTTGGAGCAATGAAAGCCATGTGAAAGACTAAATAAAATTGATTCTCTCTCTCTTTCTCTTTCTCTCTCTCACTGTCTCTCTCTCTCTCCTAAAAAAAGAAGAAACTAAGATACACTAACTTTTAAATAATTCAAATGTATAAAGGAATAAAAATAAATCCCACCCCTCAAGTCCTTCTTCTAAGACATTGTTATAATTCCTTGTACTGCTTCCTAGAAAATGAAATCACACACATTAATGTGTATGTGTGTGCATGTGCATATGCTAATAACACATTTCTTGTAAAACCCATGTGCTAAACGATAAATTTCTAATAGATTCCTGGATTCGAGGGTATGTGCAATTTTTTTGGTATGTACAATTTTTTTCTTAAACCCTGTTGTTGAAAAAGTGACTTTTTTAAAATTGTGCTAATGGGTCAGAGAAAGAAATATATTTAAAAACTTCAGCCCAGTCACCCACAGCCAGCTCTGAAGCCTCTCCCTATCCCCCACCCCAGGTTGTGATTGTCACAGTTCACAGTATGTGCGATTTTTTTTTTTTTTAAAGCAGGACAGTGAGAGAGAGAGAGACAGAGAGAATCAATTTTTATTGAGTTTTTCACATGGCTTTTGTTGCTCTGACACTTAGTTGTGTACGTCGGTGCTGGGGTTTGAACCCGTGTACTTGTGCATGCCAGGCAAGTGCCGTAACTGCTGAGCCACCGCTCCAGCTCCAATATGTGCGATTTTTAATAGATATCAAATTGTCCTAAAAAATGATTGCAACAATATGCACTCCTATTTGAATATAGGAAAAGATTTTGAAAGCACTGGTAAGAAAAAGCAATGGCATGGTCTACAGTTCTTTAAAGTGCAAACTCTAATGACACTAAAATATAAATGTTGTGTTCCCTGCAGGCTCTGACCAGGGAGGGCTGATCTCAAGGACGTTCCCTGAGCAGGACAAAGGACTATGTCAGGAACTTGGCCAAAACTTTTCCGGATGTTACAAATTTCATGAAAGATGCCAAAAATGTCAGGATTACTTATCAGAAGGTAAGTAATTATTATTTTTTCCAGGGTTTCAAACAACATTTGGTCAAAATGTTGACCAATCCACAAATATTGTGGATTCATTTGCTTCTTTCAAGCCCTTTTCTCAACTCTCATTTCCATCTGTCAGTGTTCATTGTAGTTTCATAAATTATTATTTCAAAGGACGTCAATTCCTTCTTTCACTTTTTTTAATTCCTTAATTGTTCCTGTGAGACTTTTTATGATTAAAAACCAAGCAAACACTAATATAAGCAAAAGAGAAAAACCAATGAGTAAATTAGGTCAATTCCTTCCCTCTCACTGAAAAGAAAAAGAAAATCCACCAATAAAGAAAAAAACTTCCCATTAAAAAAATCAATTTTTAGCCAAGTGAGGTATTCTTTGGAAAGTGCTGTTACCTCTTTCCACTTGGAGGGTTCATGAACCAATTAGTATTTATTTATTTATTTCAGTATTGTTTTATTATTGCGCTACGTCCCCAGCCTTTCTCTCTCTCTCTCTCTTCTCTCTCTCTCTCTCTCTCTCTCTCTCTTTGTTAGTAGACCAGCTCTCATTAAGTTGCTGGAACCTGTGATCCTCCTACCTCAGCCTCCCAGATAATTGGGATTAAAAGTGTGCATGGCCTGCTGCTTTCCCTGGCCTGACTGACTAATTGGTATCTACATAGGAAAAGTGGCTCCTCTTTAAAATCGTCCCTTGGGCTGAGAGTGGCATTCCCCAGGCAGGAGATCCTTCCTCCTTTCTCCATCCCTCCCTTTCTCTCTGTGCCCTCCTCCTAATAGTTATTCCTCCCAACTCACCAAGGCCAGGTCAAAATTTTTTTACAAAAAACAAGAATATCTTTTGACTCCTCTGCATTTGCATTTTATCTTGGTAAAACCCTAAGGAAGGACATTTAAAAAGTGTGGCTAATAGCTTGGAAAAGGAGGTTAGATTATACAGCAAGAGCAACCAAGTTAGTATCTTCATGAATTACACCACTGCACTAGCTTGTGACTTTGGGCAGGTCAGTTTTGCTATCTAGGACTTAACTGAGTGATCTTTAAAGAAAGGACTTGAGATCATCTTTGAGATCTTACAAAATTATTCTCCAAAGCAATTTTAGGGAAGACTAGATCATAAGTTGCTAAATGTAAAATAATAGCTCTGGCACCCTAAATTTCTACAAGCAAGGACCACTGGAGTAATATTTACACCTACAGGAAAAGCAACTTCCAACCAGGAGAAATTCCTTTATCTTCCAGTTTGCTTTCTCTCCGCACCCCTCTCACAGTTATAAATGCATCTAATTCAGCTGTTTAGAAGAAAGGGAGAATATAATTGTTCTGATCTTGAATAAGATAATATACTCTGGGGGTGGTGGTGGATGCCTTCAATCTCAGTGGATTGAGAGGCTGAAGCAGGAGGATTGCAAGTTCAAATCCAGCCTCAGCAACTTAGCAAGTTCCTAAGTAATTTAGCTAAACTCTGTCTCAAAAACAAAATGAAAGGGGGCTGGAGCGGTGGCTCAGTGGTTACAGCGTTTGCCTGGCATGCATGAGAACGCGGGTTCGAACCCCAGTACCACGTACACAACAAAGTGTCAAAGCAATGAGGGCCACATGAAAAACTAAATAAAATTGCTTCTTTCTTTCTCTCTCTCTCACTGTCTCGGTATCTATCAAGTTGGATCAATATATGGGTGATTACTAATATTCAATACAGTCAATAATACACCACTTTGCCTTCTATTTGAACTTCACCAGCCTGAGGTCCTATTTCTGAATTCTCAGGTTTGATGGGCTTATGGGGATTGGGGGAACAGGTTTCTTTCTCCCCCTCTTCCATTTTATCGTACTCCTCTCCCTCCCACCTCTGCCCATCTTTTGAAAATAGCATCTCCTTCTCCACATCCCTCTCAGGACAAATATGCTTTCCATGGACACATCTGCCCCCATCTTAGAATGTATATCAGAAAACTTCGACATAGCTGAGCACAGTGGTGCATGTCTGGAATCCCAGCGGCTCAGGAGGCTGAGGCAGGAGGATCTCAAGTTCAAAGCCAGACTTAGTAACTTAGCGAGAACCTGTCTCAAAATCTCAAAATAAAAAATAAAAAGGACTGGGGATGTGACTCAGTGGTTGAGCGCCCCTTGGTACCAAAAAGAAAGAAAATTTTGACATCTGAAATCTTTCTTTGTAGAAAAAATTTTGGAAAGTACTGCTTTTAAAAGCTTTGAGTATCAACTGGGCCTTTTTTCAGATTACCTAATGCAGATGAGGGTCTTATTTCTCCTCAACTGCCAACTGGATGACGCTCTGGGCTGCTGTTTCATCATTTGGAAAATGAGAATAAAAGATCTACTTCGTACAGGTCTTTTGAGGATTAAATAAAATGTCAGAAGTATCAGTGCTTTTCATTATTCAAATATTTCAGTTTTTCAGTTACAGGGTTGCAATAAGGTTGTGTATAGAAGAAACAGATGTTTTTATAACAGAAAAGTGTACATGAATTAATTTGACCACTTAAAAGAATCACGGCACTCCAGCATCCCATCTGTATATCATTAACATCTATTTCCTTCTATCCAGCTATCGGATATGATGAATATCTCCCCCTGCTTGTCACAAGATAATAATAGGAAAAAATCAGATAACATAATAAAAATATATCTGATAATCAGTATATATCCATCTTTCCATTATTATAAACATACCTAAGATAAATCTTATAAAGAAAAATGGCTTATTTTGGCTAACACTCCATAATTGATTAGCCCCACTGCTTTGGACCTGTGACAAGAATGTAGCCTGAAAAGCTCTCACCTCATGGTAGAGAAGAGCAAAAGAGAAAAGACCAGGTAAGCGCCCAATGATCTAAAGATCTCCCGCAAGAACACACCTCTTTTTTTTTTTTTTTTAACAGAGAGAGGAAGAGAGTGAGAGAGAAAGAGAAAATCAACTTTAGTTTTTCATCTGGCTTTTGTTTCTCCCGACACTTAGCTGTATATGTGGTGCTGGGGTTTGAACCCAGGTACTCATGCATGCCAGGCAAGCACTCGAACTGCTGAGCCACCACTCCAAACCCTCATGTATTTATTTATATAAAATGTATATGTATACACATACTCCATACTT
>PVKS010018976.1:0-39185 GCA_004027875.1 Aplodontia rufa
TTCATGTCCTTTTCTTTTCTTTTTTTTTTTTTTCTTCAGGGCTGAGGACCAAACTCAGGGCCTTGCAAGTGCTAGGCAAGCTCTGTGCCACTGAGCTAAATCCTCAACCCCTTCTTCTTTTTTTAAAGAATCAATTTTTATTTATTTTTCCATCTGGCCTTGGTTTCTCCAACACTTAGTTGCGTTTGTGGTACTAGGGTTAGAACCCAGGTCCTTGCGTATGCCACGCAAGTGATTTAACCACTGAGCCACTACTGCTCCAGCCCTCCTCATTCATGGCTTGATGTAACATTTTTTTTTTCAGAGAGAAACAACTTTATTTAGTTTTGTTTTTTTTTAAAGAGAAGGACAGAGAAAGAGACAGAATTAATTTTTATTGAGTTTTTCCACATGGCTTACATTGCTCTGACACTTAGTTGTATATGTAGGTGCTGGGGTTTGAACCCATGTACTTGCACATGCCAGGCAAGTGCAGTAACCGCTGAGCCACTGCTCCAGCCCCCCTTTATTTAGTTTTTCACATGGCTTTAGTTGCTCCAACACTCAGTTGTGTACGTGGTGCTGGGGTTTGAACCCGGGTCCTCGTGCTTGCCAGGCAAGTGCCGAAACCGCTGAGCCACTGCTCCAGCCCCTTGATGTAACATTTTTTGAAGCTTAGTTCAACTATCCTATATGTCTCTGAGTTTCCCCAAACAACATTGGGAAATTTTCTTTGTATAGCTCTCAGTGCAACATGTCACAAATAGGCAGGTGCCATTGTGAGGTGGGGGCAGTTTTTGGAGTCATAGCTGGTTTCAAATGGTTTCAGGTATGACTAGTTAGGCCAGTCTGAGCTAAATGAAGACAACAATATAGATATTTGCAAGTTTTATTTATTTATTTGTTTGTTTGTTTATTTCAGGGCTGAGGACCCAACTCGGGGCCTTGTGCGTGCTAGGCAAGTGCTCTGCCACTGAGCTAAATCCCTAACCCTAATTTTCAAGTTTTAAAAATCAGATCATGTATGTAAAGTCACTTGTGCATGGGGGTAGAGCTGAATATGAGACCCTTTCTTGGCCAATTGTCCCTCCACCCACCCTGCAACTTTGTGCCAGAGAAAGTCAAAGGCTTTGAAGAAATGTGAGCTGTCCTTACAATGGTCTACTGAGGGGCTGGAGAGTGGCTCAGCATTTCAAGCACTTGCCTGGCATGCATGAGGACCTAGGTTCAAACTGTAGCACCACATACACAGCTAAGTGTCAGAGAAACCAAGGCCACTTGAAAAAATAAATAAAATTGATTCTCTCTTCCTTTTTTTTTTCTCTCTTTAAAAACAAAATAAAATAAAGATACTGCTGAAGGGTTACAATACCTAACACAGTCTTTTTTGGTCCAAAATATGACAAAAAAGGTCTACTGAAAGCCCATTCTGCAGATGGCACATGGAAACTTTAGTTTCCTCTCTGGCACAACACACATCCACACCTCACATTCCACACACCTCCCCCAGTTGACATTATAGCAGGAAGGATCTAGAGGCTGGTACCCAAGGGAGCTGCTGCTTCTTGTCACACAGGAACAGATGCTGAAATTCCAGGACATACAGCACAGACACGCAGCAGCAGGAGGATGAGTCAGAGGAATCTGAATGGTCTCCCCTCCAAGATATACCAATATCCACAGGAGAACCCCATTTGAATCACCTGTCTCCTAGAGCTCCAGAGGACAGGGACCAATCCTAAATGCAGTTGATTGTACAGACTCCTGCAGTTAGAGATGTGCAGCCCCAAATTCCTGGCCAATCACACCACCCTGAAGGGAGCCAGGAGCAGAGAAACATGAAGACTGCATGGTTTCCCCAGTCCCGGCTCCCTCACTCCAGGCAGGCTGCCCAGCCGATTCTCTCCAGTGGAACCTGAATACTTCTCCAGTGCTGCAGGCCACAAACTGGAGTCCTCATGGGGCAACACTCTGTGGATGATACTGTCTAACCTGAGTCTTTACAAACAGAACTCCATCTAAAGTGTCACTCAGGCTGGGGAAGCAAGGTGTGGGGAGGAGTGAGGAGTCTCAGGGAGGAGGGAGTCTGGGAAGGGCCATCACTGGGAAACATCTCTTTGGAAGGCTGAATTTGAAGACTCAATTTACTAATTCATCACTGCACTTAAGCTGTAGGGGTATTGGTGATTATAAGAACAGCAGCAACAGTGGTGGAGCAGGTAGAGGTGATGAGGGTTTTGCGGTTCTGAAGCTTCCAGCCAGACGTCTCTTATCCTCCTTAGGCCCCCTCCTGTGCCTTTTCATCTACCTCTGAAATTAATTCCTTCTCGCCTCTCCCATGGGACCACCCCAGCCCCATGAGGCCCATATCTTCTCACTTCTTTCTCTTTCCCTTCTTCCGGAGGCCAGTCCTCTCGCCTGATGGGTACCATCAGGGTGCTTTTTTGGTGCTGTTCTTGTACATGAGCTAAAAATGAACTAGCTCACAGGAGTAGTAAGGCCTGGAAACAAATCAATATTCTTTAGAACACACAGCCAGCATGACCACTGACACAACTGTTAATGATCTAGAATCCAGACAAAATGCCCAGATACGCTGGGGACATAACTCAATGGTAGAGTGCTTGCCTATCATGTGTGAGGCCATGGGTTTAATCCCCAGCACCAAAAATAGAAGGCCTAAATACTGCCCCCCAACACTGTTCCAAACAGTGTTGACTACGTTCACTATTGTAACTCTGAGCCCGTAAGCAAGACTCAGAGGCAAGTTCTAAATCCTCACAGAAAGAGGTTCAGTAGATGTCTCCACGAGCCTGCAAGGCTCACTCCCTTACTTCTCTCTTTGTTCAAGTTCATTTTTTTTTTTTTTGGTAGTGTGGATTGAACCCAGAGGTGCTTTACCACTGAGCCACATACCCAGTCCTTTTTATTTATTTATTTATTCATGACTGAGGACCAAACTCGGGACCTTGCACATGCTAGGCAAGCGCTCTGCCACTGAGCTAAATCCCCAACCACTGTCCTTTTTATTTTTTATTTTGTGGCAGGGTCTCACTAAATTGATGAGGCTGGCTTTGAACTTGGGATCCTCCTGCCTCAGCCTCCCAAGTTGCTGTGATTATAGACATGTGCCACCACACCCTGAGGCATCAAGTAGTCTTTTTTTCTTTTCTTTTTCTAAAAGAGAGAGAGAGAGAGAATCAATTTTATTTAGGTTTTATGTGGCTTTCATTGCTCCAACACTTTGTTGTGTACATGGTGCTGGGGTTCGAACCCACATTCTTGTGCGTGCCAGGCAAGCACCATAACCACTGAGCCATTGCTCCAGCCCTCTTTTTCTTTTTAAAAATTATTTTATTTTATATTGTAAAGAGAGAGACAGTGAGAGAGATAAAGAGAGAATCAATTTCATTTAGTTTTTCATGTGAATTTGGTTGCTCTGACACCTTGTTGTCTATGTGGTGCTGGGGTTTGAACCCACGTCCTCAAGCATGCCATGCAAGGGCCAGAACCCCTTAAAGAGCAAGCAAGACAGAGAAAGAGAGACTCAATTTTTCTTTTCATCTGACTTTAGATTTTCTGACACTTACTTGTGTATGTGGTGCTGAGATTCAAACCCTCACACATGCCAGGCAAATACTTGGGCTAAGTATCTTTGTTTCTTTTTTCTTTTTTTAAAAGAGAGAAGGACAGTGGGACACAGAGGATCAATTTTCCTTAGTCTTTCATGTGGCCTTTGTTGCTCCACACTTTGTTGTGTACATGCTGCTGGGGTTCAAACCTATGTCCTCCCGCATGCCAGGGAAGCAGCTAACCTCTGAGCCACCGCTCGAGCCCACAAGTATGTTTCTTGAAGGCTCTCACAGATGCTTAATGAAAATGACATTTCACTTCTCCTCTCTCCATCTACTCACATTCCTAATTCCCATTCCTGCTCTGTTTTCCTTTTTTTTTTTTTAAGGACAGTGAGATAGAAAGACAGAATCAACTTTATTTAGTTTATCATGTGGCTTTCATTGCTCAGACACTTTGTTGCGTACGTGGTGCTGGAGTTTGAACCTGCATACTTGCACACACCAAGCAAGTGCCATAACCACTGAGCCACCACTCCTGCCCCCTCTATTTTCCTTTTTAAAAAATTGATTGATTGCAGTACTGGGGATTAAACCCACAGCCTTGCACATTCTAGGCAAGCATTGTACCACTGAACTATGTCCCCAATCCTTGCACACTGATGATCCCAAAAACTCTGGAAGCTGCAGCAAGATGATCACAAATTCGAGGTCACCTTTGGTAATTTAGTAAGACCCTGTCTCAAAATAAAAATAAAAATGCTGGAGTGGTGGGTGGCTCAGAGGTATTGCATTTGCCTGGCATGAATGAGGCCTGGGTTCAAACCCCAGGACCACAAATACAACTAAGTGTCAGAGAAAAGAAAACTAAACAAAGTTGATTGTCTCTCTCTCTCTCTCTCTCTCTTTGAAAAAAAAAAAATAAAAGGGCTGTTCAACGCAGCAGTGTCAGAGCAATGAAAGCCACATTAAAAGCTAAACAAAATTGATTTTCTCTCTCTCACTGTTTCTCTCTTTAAAAAAAAAAGGTGGGGGGGGCGCTGTTAATGTAGCTGGGTGGCAGGGCACCCTGGGTTAAATCCCCAGTATCATTTAAAAAAAAAAAATTTATCTGTTAACACCAAGCCTGTGAGAGGCACCAGGAATTCCATTCCATAGAGAACAAGACAAGTTCGTTATCTCTGTGCTCACAGGCCTCAAAGTCTGGAGGAGAGAAGGACAGACACATTTATAAAGAGATTAGTAAAAATTATGTTGAGGTTGAGAAAAATACAATGAAAGAAAAATGTAGGCTACTGAGAGAATGAGACAGCACAGACCTATCAAGTTAGACACAGTCACTGTCAAAGGGGTGCCTTTTGGTAATTTTTTTGTGGGACTGGCAATGAAACCCAGGCCCTCCCTCATGCTAGGAAGATGCTCTACCACTGAGCTATATCTCAAGCCCTTGTTTATTTTTGTTTTGAGACAGGGTCTCAAGGTAGAATCTTGTGATCTGCTGCCTTAGCCTCCTGAGTGTCGGAAAGCCTGTGCCACGTCACCTGTTACAGGATGTTTAAGCCCGAATTTAAAGAGCAGTAGGCTCAACACATTCAGGGGAGAAAAATCCCACTGGCAGCTCTCTGGAATGAGTGAATGTGATATTTTAATATACGTGGCCTTGAAGGAAAGAAGAACCAGGAAGCTATTTTGAGTCCAAATCGTGGTTTTCCTCCCTACTCAACTACTTATTAGCCAGACTGTCTTGAAAAAGCCCCACAGTCTGAGCAGCTCTTTCCTCAACACAGATTGCTTGTGTTACAGGAGTACTTGAGAGTGTTCCACGTGAAAGGCACTCCTGATGTTCTCCAGGGGAGTGCCTAAGTACAAATCGCTTTGCTCCACTGGTTCATGAACCGCCCACTGGCCAGAGTACCATGAAATGAGCATTTGTCCTCGGGTAGACTTAGACCCCAGAAAACCAAACACATTGCAAAGCCCGGAGCCTCAGCAGAAGGCGCTTTTGTGCTTCCAGGCACCTATCCTCCTTGGGAGTGTCTCGTCAGTGCCTCATTTGTGTCTTGAGAGACTTCTAGGGAGGTGTCTGGGACCATGGGTCCCTAAATAGTGGGAGAGGAAAGCCAGAGCCTCTTTTCCAAAGAGCTGCCCCCACCTGCTCTCACTGCTACAACCTATCCCGAGATCCAAAGAGTGACCTGCATATTTGTCCAGATGATACCTACCAGGGTCCAGAGACCAAAGTGGGTTTCACCCGTTTACTGCTGGCCGCAGGACAGTCTGCGGCTCCCGTGCAGGAGGCAGGAAGCAGGAAGAGGGACTGGTCCCCGGGTCACCTGAGGGTGCGGAGTTCTCCCTGGGGTCCTCAAGGAGCAGAAAGAAGCAGAACGGGAGAGTGGGCGAAGAGAGGTGGAGAACCGAGACCTGGGGTGTGGGCGCAGGGCCGCGAGGGCGCGAAGGGAGAGCAGGGAGGGCGAGAAGAGGAAGGGGCCACGAGGAAGGGAGCGCCACGCACCCGGGGTGACCGAGGGGAGGCGCGGGCGGCGCCCCGGGGGGCGGCCCGCGGGCGGGCGCGGGGCGGGGCGGCGGGCGGCGCTGTCAGTGCGAGGCGGCGAGAGGAATGCAGCGGCCCGAGGCCTGGCCACGTCCGCACCCGGGGGAGGGGGCCGCGGCTGCCCAAGCCGGGGGCCCGGCGCCGCCCGCTGGAGCCGGGGAGCCCTCGGGGCTGCGGGTACGGAGCGGGCGGGCGCGGGGGCCCGGGCGGCGGGAGCGGGGCGAGGAGGGCGCCAGCCAACTCACAGCTGGCGCTGGCGGCGGGAACTTCGTGCCACCAATGACGCGCCCCGGGGAAGGGACCCCGGGCTCTGGGAGGGGAGGAACACTTCGTCCTGGCTGGACGGGCCCGGAGGCCTGTCCTGAGTCGGCCGGCGCCGGGTCGAAGTTGCAGGGGGACTCGCAGCAGTGATGGGGACCGACTGGGGGCGGGGACCGCCTTGAGATTCCGCTGGGAGGGAGGAGTAGTGACGAGTCGGCCAGGACTGAGTTTCCGACGCCGTGGGTGATGGCTGTGCTTCTGGAGCCCGGAGCCAGCTGGACCGAGGAGGCTCGGCGCCGCGGTCCCCCTGGCCCAGGTTCTGTGATACACTCCGACTCGGGCTCTGGAGCAGTCAGTGCATGACAGAACTTGGGCCAGGTAGGACTTTCTGCACCCAGCAGGCGCAGCGCCCACCCAGGGCCCGCAGTGGAACATCTGCCTGGGAACGGAATGGGCCCAAGTGGCACAGGGTTGGGCTTGGACCAGCTAGGGAGTTGGGGCTGGGGTCGCTGGAGCCTGAGGATGTATTCCTAGGACCAGCAAATCCCATAGAGCCCATACCGGGTATCTGACTTGAGTCAGGGGACAAACGGAGCTCTCTCCCTGGTGTCAGTTGCAGGAACCTTCCCTCTACACCATCAAGGCCGTTTTCATCCTAGATAACGATGGGCACCGGCTCCTGGCCAAGGTAACCCCCCACCCTTTGGAACCCTGAACCCATAGTGCCACAGCCCCAAGGACAGAGATCCCCACCCAACACCTTGCTGACTTAGGGAGTCAGCTCTGGAGAGACTCCCTTGTGCTCTCTGTGGTGTAGAGCAGCTCAGCTCTGACCCTCCCAGAGGTCATTCCTGTCAAGCTGCTGTCCCTAAGCTGGGGGCATCTCCTCTCTTTCCACTCAAGCTTCTTGCCTTGTCTGCTGCTCACCCTGCCGCTGCCCAGCTGGACCATGCACATGGGAACGCTCCTCCCAAGAGGGCAGTGGAGTATAAAGCCCAATGCTCAAGAGTCCTAGTCCCTAAACTAAATAAGGGACCTCCGCGTTTGTTCTACAGCTTGGTAAATAGGAAAGAAGATTTAGAACCAGATGGGATTTTAGAAATCATATAATCCAACTCTTTAATTTCACAGATGCAGAAAATGAGATGTAGAGAAGCTAAATGAATTGCCTCAGGTCACATTATTAATATAACAAAGATCCAAACTCAGGGTATTTTTTTCCAGTATTGGAAATTGAACCTGCCCAGAAGTACTTTACCACTGACCTAATTTCCCCCCAGCCATCTTTATTTTTGATTTTGAGACAGGGTCTCTCTAAATGGATGAGGCTAGCCTCAAATTTGTGATTCTCCTGCCTCAGACTCCCAAATTGCTGGGATTACTGGCATGCATCACTGTGCCCTGCTCCAACTCAATTTTTACTTGAAGCTCAGGGTGATTTTCGTTGGACTCCCATGCAGTTTCTTGGTATTCATCCTAGTGAACATGACCTGGGTACAGCAAACTAGGATAATAACTTTAAAAATCTACCATTGACACAACTAAATGGAGCAGAACTATAGCTTCTAAATTAGCTATGAAATGCATTATAGATTTTTCATTTGTTTAGGGCTGAAACTTTTTTGTCTTCATCACATTCAAATGAACTTGTTCATGACAGCAGGGGCCAGCAGGGAGATTGCTAACTTGCCTGCAGAGTACCAAGTGGCAAAATTCACATCCAGAAAACTGAAAGTTGAGCTAACCACACCTTGCCCCAGCAGATGGTCTAAGTGGACCAGCAATGCTGAAGCCTCCAGGGCCTCTTCCCAGGAGGACCCATCCGTGTTATAGATTAAGAAACTGAGTCAGGGGGCTGGAATGGTAGTTTAATAGTAGAGCTCTTGCCCAACATGCATGAGGACCTGGGTTCAAACCCCCCAGAAGAAGAAGAAACTGAGTCAGAGGGAGAGGCTTACCAAAAATAAAAAAGTATTGATTTAGTTATGGAATAGGTACATGCTAGGAACTCCTCACTACATATTTAGTGTTTGCCATAACCTCGTCTGAAGCCAGATGATCCTTGGTATTGAATCTCAGCGCTAGCCCTAACCACTGTGAGATATTGGGAAGTTCCCTGATGTGTATGTGTGAGGGACTGAACCCAGGGTTGCTTTTACCATTGAGCTGCATTCAATGTTTTGTTTTTTTTTTAATGTAGAGACAGGATCTCCCTAAGTTGCCCAGGCTGACCTCAAACTTGCAATCCTCCTGCCTCAGCCTCCCCAGTAGCTGAGATTACAGGCGTGTACCATCTGCCTGGCTCCCTGATGATAACTACTACACTTCTTCGTCATTTTCTTCTATTTTTTTTAAGAGAGAGCAAAAGGGAAAGAGAATCAATTTTATTTATTTTTGCATATGGTCTTTATTTTTCCAACACTTAGTTGTGTATATGGTGCTGGGGTTTGAACCCAGGTCCTTGCGCATACCAGGCAAGTGCCCTAACCATTGACCCACTGCTCCAACCCCCTCCCTGACTTCTTAATGCCCCACTATCCTCATCTATAAATTAGCTATTTCTATGATGATTCATGACTTCACCATCTTTCCTGTAGGCTTCAGGTAGTGTCAAAACAGTGTGACTTAGTGACAATATTTAGGCGGGGAACCTAGTTCGATGGTAGAGCACTTGCCTGGCATGTGCCTAGGTTCAATATCCCGAGCACAGCAAAGAAAGAGAAAAAAAGAAAGAAAGAAATCAGGAAATTAGTCCAAAGCAGCCTCAGTAGTCCTCATTTTGTCTTTTTTTTCTTCTTTCTTTCTTTCAAGATTTGCTGATGAGCAACTAAAGAGCAGGCCAGCCTGCAGGGCCGTGAAGGGGAAACATTAGATGGCAGCAGGGTCCCAGACAGCGGGAGTCCACATCCCCTGTCCCCTAGAAGGCACTAGGCTCTGTGCAATTGTTATTGCCCTTCTCCTTCTCTTTCTCACAGTATTATGATGACTCGTTCCCATCCTTGAAGGAGCAGATGGTTTTTGAGAAAAATGTGTTCACCAAGACCAGTCGGACTGAGAGTAAGCGTCCGTCCCTTTTTCCACCAGAACTCTGAAGAACGCTGCTGTCCTTTGCCTTCTCCATCTCAACACATCTGTCCCTGTCAGCCTTCCACACCCACAGGCCATTGCCCTCTCTCCTAGGACTGGTGGGCTTCTCCCTCCCAGCAATTCCCCACTCCATTCATACAGGAGCCTGCACTCCCCACACCCACCTCCCAGCACAGCCAGATCTCCTGGCTGAGAAGCTCCCCGAGCCTGGATCTGGTCCCAAGGGCACTGCCCATGGTAGAGGATGGATGGGAGGTTGACCTTGAATTGAATCTGTTGACTCCTCAGCATGAGGCCATTCCTTGAAATATAGCATTGGGTGGGACTGAGGACCCAGAGCAGGCTAGTGGTGGTGTTGATAGTGCTGGGCTTTCAAGGGTTCCTTGTGAAGGGAGGAGGGAAATAGAGGAAGAGGAGTAAAGTAGGAGACTGGGAGGAGGGACCATGTAGGCGCCAGGCAGAGGTGGCCAGAGCCAAGAGCCCTTCCACCTCTAGGTGAGATCGCATTTTTCGGGGGCATGACCATTGTCTACAAGAGCAGCATTGACCTCTTCCTGTATGTGGTAGGCTCATCCTATGAGAATGAGGTAAGTTCTGGAAGTCCGGGTGACAGGTCTGGCTTGGTGTCTGGGGTGGAGGTGAGATCTGGAGGCTCACCACTGGTACCCCTCTTCCAGGCTCTCAAGGTGGGGAGGGGCAGCCAGAATGGTTCTTTCTGGGATGATGTGTATCCATGATGCCCCTTAGGTTCCTTGGGAACTAGAAACAGTCATCAAGCCCTTTTCAAGGAGCCCTTGACACTTTCTTAACACTCGGTGTCCCTCAGCTCCACCCTGGGGAAGTAGCCTGCCAGGTCAAACTGTAGTCGGCATCTAGCCCAGTATTCCCTGACAAGGGAGAGCTGCCCGCCACAGCCTACAGGTGGCTCTGAGGTCTCCTTGGGACCTCAGCTCAGCTCTCTTCTTTTCTTCCTCCCACATCTGCCCTCCCTCAGCTCATGCTCATGGCTGTTCTCACCTGCCTGTTTGAGTCTCTGAGCCACATATTAAGGTAAGTGAGATTCTGCCTTCCAGTGCCCCAGACTCTAGGCCTAGGCTGTGCCCAAGGCAGGGCCTTTCCTCCCTGCTCTCCTCCTAAAATCACTGAAAACACAGGACCAGAACCAGAGCATCTTCCACCAAGACCCCTGACTTTTACCTGATCACCACGCTGCCACCCAGAGCAAGGCCACGTACAGGGCATAGCCTGCAATTGAATCTCCACTCGCCTGAGTTGCCTGAGGTCATGAGTTTTAATATCATAACAGAGATTCAAACTCAGGGTTTTTGCCTTGATGTTCCAGGTGGTTTTTTCCAGAACCCCCACTCTGTTATCTGATATCTATCCCAGCAAGTATGGCCTGGGTAAACCAAACTAGGATCATTGAAACATAAACAAGCATAGGTGACATGATTAACCATAGGAGGGTTGTGGCACCTAACCAACTATGAAATGCATTAGGTGTCCCATAGTGGACGAGGTAGATATCAGTGAGGGAATTTGGGCAAGGAAGGGCTTCAGGAAGCAGACCTACACAGGCTCAGGAATCCTTCACACAGGCTCTGCCCTCACCACCCTTCACATTCTTTTCCGGGTCCTTATTGGGGAGAGGGGTGGTCACTGAAGCAGTCCTTAGAGAGAGAGGGTCTGCCTCACCCAGAGACCCAGTTCCTTCTGGCCACGGGGAGGCTCAGGAGCTTGTATCTGCCTTCAGGAAGAATGTGGAGAAGCGCTGGTTGCTGGAGAACATGGATGGAGCCTTCTTGGTGCTGGATGAGATTGTGGATGGAGGGTGAGCAGAGGATGACGAGAAGAGGGAAACGGTTGGGGATATTCACAGCAAGAGGTGTCTTTGTGGTCCATCAGTTAAGATTGCTCCCAGTACATTGTTGGGCACTCTGGCCAACTCTCCCTTCCTTCCCCCAGCATATTACCAGTGATCCCATGCCCTCACCCCTTCCCATTAATCACACCTCACTCATGAGGGTGGAGGTTGATGTCAGTGTTAGCCAAAGTTAAGCTAAACAAGAGAGTCACCTGGCAATGGGGCTGTGGCAGAGCACTTGCCTAGCTTGTGCATGGCTCTGGAGCACCCCCAGCACCAGGAAAAAAGAAAAAGAAAAAGAATGTGGCACTCACCTGTCATCCTAGCGACTTGGGAGACTAAGGCAGGGAGAAGTGGGGGGACCTGATATCAACCTATGGCAGATGGTTAATAGGCAGGATTTGGGGAAATCTGTTTTGATCTCTGGGATCCAGCAGGAGCATGAATACTTGCCTCCCTCTGGAAGGATTTCAGATGGTCCTCTAGGCTTTCCATTCCTCCCCTTTTCAGAGCTGCACTCCAACACCAGCTAAATGCACCATGTGGGCCACTTATGATTTTCCCTGAGCCTTACTTTCCCTGTCTTTAAAATTGGAAGGGTAAGGAAACTAGGGAATTGTAGGGATCAAAGAGGATGACATGTGTGAAACTTATGGTTCTCATTTGGCAAATGTTGCCTCCTCGTGGGAAGCCAAGGAAGCTGGGAACCTCTATGAAAAATGTTGGTTAGTGAATTTCCCTGAATGGGGACAGGGGACAATAATCAGGGATAAAAAGCTCTGACTCCAGGGCAAAGGATAACAGAAAATTCTTGAGTGTCTTTAAAACATCTAGATACCTGGGGCTGGAGTGATGGCTCAGTGGTTACAATGCTTTTGTGTGTGTGTGTGTGTGTGTGTGTGTGTGTGTGTGTATGTGTGTGTGTGTGTGTGTTTGGCCTGGCATGCATGAGTACACAGGTTCAAACCCCAGCACCATGTACACAATGAAGTCTCAGAGCAACAAAAGCCGCATGAAAAACTAAATAAAGTTGATTCTGTCTTTAAAAAAAAAAAAAACACAACTAGATACCTCTATCATTACATCCATCTAAGAGATGAGGAAACAGGCTGAGGGGCTGGAGTGATGGCTTGCTCCGTGGTTGGAGTACTTGCCTGGCATGGGCAAGGACCTAGGTTCACATTTACAACTAAGTGTTGGAGAAACAAAGGATGGATGGAAAAATAAATGAAATTGATTCTGTCTTTCTCTCTTTCTTTTAAGAGAGTGAGTGAGAGAGAAAGAGAGAATCAATTTTACTTATTTCTTCATCTGGTCTTAGTTCTTCCAACACTTAGTTGTGTAAGTGGTGCTGGAGTTTGAACCCGGGTCCTCACGCATGTGGAGCAAGCTCGCTACTGCTGAGCCACCGCTCCAGCTTCCCTTTCTCTCTAAAACAAAAAACAAACAAACAAACAAACAAAAAACAGGCTCAGAGCTCAGAGGTTCCAGGGATTTGCCCAAGGTTACAAGGCTAGGAGAGGCAGAGCCCAGAGCTCAGACCATACGCATGAGCGGTTCCAGAGATTCTGCGCTTTCCAAGGCACTGTACCACTCTGATGAGGGAGATGGGTTCCGGGAAAGCCTCCCTCCTTTTGTGACTATTGCCTGCGTGCTGCTGCTCCACATTGTGCCGATTGCTGGGACCCAAAAGTAAGTGACGGAAGACCAGGTTTTGTGGGGGCTGAAAGCATATAGAACTTGCCGGGGGAGGGTGGTTTTTGTAGGCAAACCACACACACACATACACACACACTTACAAATACCAGATGAGGTTGGGGCCTTGGGAGGCTTGTGCAGAGGATGGTGCTTGAGAATAAGCTCCTTAAGCTTCCCAGTAACTGTCCCTGCTGAGCTCACCTTGGCTTCAAGGAAAACCAGGAAGCACTAGTCCCTGCCAGGGCAGCAGCCCCTGAGTAGCAGTAGGGGCTGGAATGCTGTGCCTGTATGGATTCCAGCACCTCTGGTTAGGGAGCTTGGGAAGAAGCTTCCAGGAAATATTTATTTCCAGTGGTTTGATTTAAAAAAAGAAGAAGAAGAAAACAGAAATTCTTCCCTGGAGGAGCCTCACCAGGTCCGAAGGAGCTCAGTTGCTGCTTCAGTACCACCCACAGTGACATGCACCCTGCACAACCACAAACAGCTCCCTAGCACCCCAGAGCCTCACGAGTGAGTGTCCCTTGGCTGAGAAAAGCATTAATATCTGGGCAAATCAAAGGGAAGGTATATTCTGATTTTAGAGTCTGTTTCTCTCATGGACAGCATGACACTGTGGCATAAAACAATAGCGAGGCAAGAGATGAATCCCAAAAGTCTCCCTTTCTTCGATGCAGCTGTTTTTTTCACAGGGAGTTCATCCCTGGACCCAACTTTTGATGAGCTCTGAGTTTATGAGTCCCTGTTTTTGTTTTTGTTTTGTTTTGTTTTGCCAAGGATCGAACCCAGCTGCACTTAACCATCCCTTTTTATCTTTTATTTTGAGACAGGGCCTCGCTAAGTTGCTGAGGGAGGATTTGAACGTAAGGTCCTCCTGCCTCAGCCTCCTGAGCAGCTGGGATTACAGGCGTGGGCCACCATGCCTGAAGACACCTAATCATTTTAAATCATTTCACAGTTTTTGTTTTGTTTTGTTTTTTTAAGAGAGAGAATCAACTTTATTTTTTAGGTTTTCATCTGACTTTCATTGCTCCGACACTTAGTTATGCATGTGGTGCTTGTTTGAACCTAGTTTGGTCCTAATGCATGCCAGGCAAGTGTGATACCACTGAGCCACCACTCCAGCCCCATTTCACAGCTATTGCCCAGGGATAACCAAGGGTATGAACCACAAGTGTTTAGACTAAAAGAGGCAGAGCTGAGGGAGAGGTGTAACTTGAGGAAGGGGCTGCAGGATGGTGGAATAGAGGGAAGCTGCTTGGCCAGGAGAGGAGGCAGAGGAGAGAATCACATCACCAAGTTTCCCCACTTTTTCTTTTTGTAGTGTGATTCTGGAGAGTGATCCTCAGCAAGTGATCCAGAAAGTGAATTTTAGGGTAAGTCTTCCATCATCCCTCCTTACTCCCATCTCAGGTTGCCCTTTCTGTCCTCCTACTCCCCATCTTCCCTGGGCATGTGACTGCCAGGGTCCAGGTGGTGGAAGACCAAGCATCCCCTGAGCACTTGCTAGGGCCAGGATGGGTGAGTGGCAGCTTGGGGGGTGTCTGCTGCTGAGACAGAGATCTTCCTGTCTCCTCTATAGGATCACAAGCACCTCCCATCCTCCCTTGTGGGATGGATAGACAGGGAAAAGTGTGCATCCTCAAAAGGACACCCAGTGGCTACCTTGGCCTTAAGATTGGGGCTTGGAGGAGTGGGCAGAATCTCCCTGCCTGATTTCACTTTCTTGTGTCTGGAAGAAACCTTTCCTCCCATTGTCATTCCCCTCCATGCACCATAGAAAGATCCCAGGGGTCCTGACTTCAAATGACAGGCTGTAGGACTTCTGCTTAACTAGAGACCCAGGTGCAGTTCTGGATACACTAACCACTGCACCTGCCCCCCAAGTCCCTCTCCTTCACCTCTCTGTCCCAGCACTCTCACCGTGGCCTGACCCCACCCATTGATTCTCTTCCCTGCAGGCAGATGACAGCAGCCTGACCGAACAGAGTGTGACCCAGGTAGGCCCTGCATCTGCCTTGAACAGAAATGTGCTAAAAGAGATAAGGCGAGCTGAGCATCCCAGGGAAGCTAGCAGGGCTGAGAAACCAGGGGGCCAGGAAAGAAGGGATCAACCATGATGGGCCAGCTCTTGGACGCTGCCAGTTCTCTAGGGTGGGAGAGCTGGGTACTAATGGCTGAATGGCACGTTGCCACTTGCTCACCTCTGTCTCCTTGCCTGGTTTAGTTGGATTGAACCTGAAATGAACTACCTACCCTGATGATGGCTGGGTCACTTGTCCCGCAAAGCATTGTGCTGGTGCAGACCCTAATGCTTCCCCAACCTGGAGAGGATACCAAGTTGGAGTTTGCTCCAAACCTCCACCCTCACCTCTTAGGCCCCTCTCTGAGATTTTTTTTTAAGAGAGAGAGAGAGGGATAGGGCTGGCAGAGCAGTGGCTCAGCAGTTGTGGCACTTGCCTGGCATGTGCCAGAACGGGAGTTTGAACCCCGCACCATGTACACAAGGAAGTGTCAGAGCAATGGGGATCAATGAGAGAGAATCAATTTTATTTAGTTTGTCATGGGGCTTCTGTTGCTCCGACCCTTTGTTGTGTACGTGGTGCCGGGGTTCGAACTCAGGTTCTCACACATGCCAGGCAAACACTGTAACCCACCAAGCCACCACTCTAGCCCCTTCCCACCCCCACTGAGATTGTTAAGGGCCTGTTGTTTTTTCTTTTTTTGTTTTCCATGCTGAGGATTGAACCCAGAACATTGCACATGCTAGGCAAATGCTATTACCACTCAACTACATTTGAAGCCCCCTCTTTATTTTAAAGAGAGAGAGAGGGAGAGAATGAGAGAGAAAGAATCAATTTTATTTAGTTTTTCATCTGGTCTTTGTTTCTCTGACACTTAGTTGTGTATGTGGTGCTGGAGTTTGAAGCACTCCAGCCTCTGAGCCACCACTCCCGCCCTTCCCCATTCCTTTTCTTTTTTCATTTTTTCAGGGCTGAAGATGGAACTCAGGGCCTTGCGTGTGCTAGGCAAGCGCTCTGCCACTGAGCTAAATCCCCAACCCCCCCCCTTTTTTTTAAGAGAGGGACAGTGAGAGAGAGAGGGAGAGAAAATCAATTTTATTTAGTTTTTCATGTGGCTTTCATTGCTCGGATACTTCATTGTATACGTGGTGTTGGGTTTGAACCCGTGTCCTTCCAAGTGCCAGGCAAGCGCTGAACCGCTGAGCCACCACTCCATTATTTAGTACAAGAGATTGAACAGGGGCTCTTACCCACTGAGCCATATCCCCAGATCCTTTTTATTTTTATTTTCATTTTTAAATTTTTTAGTTGTTGGTGAACAGAATACCTTTATTTTATTTATTTATTTTTATGCAGTGCTAAGGATTAAACCCAGTGCCTCATAAGCACTTTGCCACTGAGCTACAACCTCAGTCCCCCACCACTTTTGTTTATTTATTTATTTTTTTAGTCAGGACCTAAGCTAAGTTGTTTATGGCCTCACTAAATTGCTGAGGCTGCCTTCTGCCTCAGACTCCCTAGCCTCTAGGATTACAGGTGTACACCACCACACCCAGCTGGTCTTAAACTATTGGTCTTCCTGAAGTCTCCTGAGTAGCTGAGATTATAGGACTGAGCCACTGAATCTATCAGGCTCCTTTTTTTTTTTTTTCTTTTTGAGATGGGATTGTCCTATGTTGCCCAGGCTGGCCTCAAACTCTTGGGCTTAAGCAATTCTCCTGCCTCAGCCTCCTGAATGTATGGTGCTACAGGCATGTGCCACCAAGCCCAGCTTTATTAAGGGGCTCTTTTTGGTATCAGGGATTAAACCCAGGGGTGCTTAACTACTGAACTGTACATCCTCATCCCTTTTTATTTTCAGAGAGTTTCTCACTAAATTGCCTTAAGTCTTGCTAAATTGCTGAGGCTAGCCTTGAACTTGCAATCCTCCTGCCTCAGCCTCTAGAGCTGCTGGGATTACAGGCATGCACCACCATGTCTGGCTGTTAAGGGCTCAAACTCATAATAGGATCTAACTTCCCTCACTCATCACTTGCCACCTTGCCTCTGAATGACCTGACTAGAGAAAAGCCCACTCCCACCATACCCCTGCATGATCCTATCTGGAGGTACGTGTAGAATGTGTGTAGGAGTCCTAGATCACAATTTCCTTTGGTCAGGGTGACTTCCTTGACCTCTGTTCTGTGTGCTTACAGGTCTCTCTGCTCAGACTAATCCTGCCTCTATGGAGCTTCATACCCTGGCACTAACAACTCCTACTGTGGTGGCCCTGCTGAGATGGGCCTGTGCCATCCAGCGGGGAGCCCCAGGTGTGGTGTCCACTTTTCTGCACTGCTCTTAGCACTCACCCTGCGCTCTGATTCTCCATGTATCCTCATGCCCTGCTAGAATTAGTGCAGCTGTACAGCGTTGGGCAGCAGGAGGGGCAGTAAGCAGAGCAGATAAAAAAACAAGTGCGCCTGTGAGGCATCCCAAGTGGTTCCAACTTACCACCTAAAGCTGGGCGACCTGGGAAAGTTACTCAACCTTTCTGGGTCTCTGAGTTGTTATGAGAATCAGACAGGCTAGTGCATGGAAAGCTCCTAGAAGAGCTTCCAGCAAGCCATACATGCTCAGCAAATAACTATTATCATTTTCCCAAAGGATCAAAGAATGAAGACAAAGCACTTTTTTTTTTTGTACCCGGGATTAAATTCAGGGGCACTTTACCACGGAGCCACATCCCCAGTCTTTTTTATTTTTTATTTTGGGATTTTGAAACAAGGTTTTGCTAAGTTGATTAGGGCCTTGCTAAGTTGCTGAGGCTGGCTTTGAACTTGCAATCCTCCTGCCTCAGTCTCCCAAGGAGTCCTTGGGATTACAAGCGTGAGCCACCACACCTGGCAAGACAAAGCACTTTAAATGAAATTCTTGAGTGAAAAGGAAAGTGTAAGTAGTGATACAGGAAATAAAATTAGGAGAAATTTAGGTTCCCCTAGGAGTATCAGGGGAGCCCCATCATCCCCCAGAGAGCTGGAGGAAGAAGGGATCTACACAGAGTGGAATGGAGCTTCTTTGAAGGAAACAAGTCTTAAGGGTTGGAGAGACAATTTGAGGGACATCTGGGGACATTGTGATGCTGTGCATTCACAGTGCTACAGATCTGTGTACATACTGGACAGAGACTGCTTCCTCAGCAGGTGCGGGAGCGCACACATTTGAGAGCAGGTGGCCAAGGCAGGGTCTGGGCCACCCTTTTCCAGCTATGCCACATCAGCAGCGGGTTGGGTGGGGGTTGAGAACACACTGCTAGCCAGGACCAGAGCTAGGGGTTTGCTGAGGTATCAGGTGTCCGAGTTCAGTACCTGTGGGCAAAAATTCTCATGGCATGGCACAGGAGGCAGGGGTCACTGCCACACCCACGGTTGCAGATGGAACCAGAGAGCCGGGTGGGCTTGGGCCTGAGATGGGAGCTGGCTGCTGCATGTTGGGCCTGCCTTATCCTTTCTGCCTTGATGTCTGGCCCCATTTAAATCAGATAAAGGGATGCTGCCACCTAGTGACCAAGTTGCCTTGGTCTGGGCAACTTGGCGGGCTGGGCACCCTGTAGGCCTTCTCACTGCCGGTTTAAAGGTATTTGACATCTCCCTACTTCTTTCTCTCAACCTCTTACACCACATCACAGGTTCTTCAGGCTGCCAAGGAACAAATCAAATGGTCGTTACTGAAATGAAGGCGGTGGATTCAAGGCTCGCTGCCCCATAGGAGCCATCTCCCCAATCCTGGCAAAAGCCCAAAAGGGCAGGAGAAACCCGTCTGCCTTCCAGGACCTTTCCCAGAACTAACCCCTGAGATCTGGGGCAAGGGAGTCTGAGAAGCAAAGGGTGGTCCCAGCTGAGTTACCCCTTCTCACAACCCTGGCATGTCCGTGTTCCATGGAAACCAGCCGAGTTGCTTTGCTTAGAACTTCTCTCAGACCTTTGGCATCCCTGGCACCAAGGCCCTAATAAATCTACTTTATCTCCTGCCAAGGGTCTCCTCTTTTCTTGGCCTGGGAGAAGTGTGTGTGTTCAGACAAAGGTTTCTGTGCCTTCTGCGGTTCATCTTGGTATATGAGGCCCAACTTTGAGATATCCAATCCCAGGGAGGATATTTCCCTCTAGTTGCACGTTTGGGAAGAGGTTGGGTCAAGGGACCCACCTTACTGCTTAGCCCAGTAAGGGGATGCAACACTGATACCCCGGGTCTACATATGTGGTGGCCAGAGAATGGGTATGACTGCGTGACACGGAAAGAGTAACAGTGGCAGGAATGACGCATACTTCCGAGAAATGGGGAGCAAAAGATGGTTGCCCATATTTTGTGTGCAGTACACACAGGGTTACTCCGCTGGGGATTCCTTTAGTCACTTTTTCCATTCCTGACCGCCAGAAAAGGAATAAGGAAGGCTTCCTCTGACCAACTGAGGAACCGCATGGCTGTTTTTCTTGGCATGTCAGAGCCCAGCGTGCATGTGTGTCCAGAGCACCCTGTGTGCTCCTGAGGCTGTGAAGAATTGGAGTCCCTGAGGGGAGAGGAAAGAAGGGGATTCCAGGAGCAAACCGGAAAGATGGAGAGGGACAACCTTTCAGGGCAATGCTACTTTCCTTCTCTGTCCCAGTCCCAGAACCAGTGTTTTCTCCTTGTCTTTCTCTGATCGTATACGTCCCGCGCCCCTGTACAGACATCCCGAGGTTGTCTTCGGTTGCGTCTCAAGACAGCTGGTTTCGCCCAATCCCTGCCACGGTTTGGTCTCACGCTCCGCCCCTCCCAGGACCCAAGGGTGGTGGGAAGCCCCGCCCCAGGACAGCATCCGCAATCCTACAGCGACACCTGGAGGGAAAGTCGGGAAACTCGCTCCTGCTGGTCCTCTGCCCTAACTCCTCCCTCCAGGTCTCGAACACCGACAACAGGGCGTTGCCCTAGCAACAAGCACGCGTGACCACCCGGTGATTTCTGCGCCAGCGCGGGTACAGGAATCTCCGCCAGCCGCTAAAGTAAGAGGAAGGCGAGCCTTGGGTGTTAATAGAAGTGGTTCCTGCGGTTGTCACGTCCTACAGTATAAAACCTTAAGATTTGGTATTTATAATGGATTTGACGATATCTGTAATTAAAGAACAACAACAAAGATATGGTAGTGTAAACATATGCATTGAAAACTGTGTGCCTAACCCCTTTCCAGTATATAATGTAAAAAGTCAACTGTAAAGGCGGGGACGGGGAAAGGAGAGGAAGCAATTAAATTGGAGCTCAGGGACCAGAGCGGCAACGGGAAAGGAGAAATTCTCCAGAGATACTTTGGCAAATATGCGACCACACCCAGTGCTTGGCTCCATCCACCGCCCCTAAGTGACCGCAAGGACGGGAGGGGCCAGTTACTTCCTGGCAACGCGTCCTGAGCCCTGCAATTTCAACTGTGCGGAAAGGGAATGGGGCAGCCCTTCATGCAAACTGTCTCCCCGAATCCTGCGAACAACGCAGTGTTCTCCCCAGTTTACCCAAGGGTACACTGAGGTTCTGAAAAACTCAAGGGTTTGCGGCAGACCTAGGCTCTGGTGGAGACCCAGCTAGGGACAGGTGGCTTTCCCACGCTCTCTGCCTTCGGGTTGTCGGAACCCCTTGCCCACGCGGGGACTGCGCGGGGTACGATGTCTATGTAGAGGCAAACAGAAAGGTGTCCTCGCCTGCTATGGCTAAAGGACTGTGGGTTGGGGGCCGGGAGGGGAGGGGGCAGCGCAGGAAGGACTGCACAGAGCTGTCAGAGGACCTGGGGAGGGTAGGCGAGACCTGGGGGAGGTAGGCGGGTCCCGGGGACCCAAAATTTGCAGGCCTGGCCTTCTGGGGGCGGAGACAAAGAGACCCCGTTGGGGCTAACGCGGCCGTGGGCGGTTGCATCCCGGGCTCCTCCTCGGCGCCCACAACCCAGCAGAGTCGCCAGGACGGCGGGCCTGGCCAGCCTCCCGGAGCCCTGCCCGCTGGCACCAGCTTCCCCCAGAAGGCCTCATTAGCGCTGCCACAGGCCGGAGCCCGCAGGCGCGGAGGCGAGCGCAGAAGGCCGGGTTTCGGGAAGAGCAGTCGGTTCCGGGAGGGGGCGGCCCCGGGGCCGGCCTTACGGTCTTCCCCCCCTTCCCAAGGTCCTCTCCTTGTTTTTCCCTCTGGGCCCTCGTGGACGACCCAACGGGTCCGGAGTGTGTGGGGGGATGGGTGGGGGCTCCCTTTTCTCCAGCTGAACTGGCTCCAGGGGACATCAGGAAGTGAGACCCCAGGCGGTTATGCCCACAGAACCACCAGCCCTGGGGTCTGCCGCTGGAAGGGTTGCTAGCCACACTCAGACCCAGTTGTGGACACACCAAGGGCAGTCTGCCCCTGCGACCCTTTTATACCACCCGGAGCAGGCGGACCCTCTCCCCCGCCCCGCCACCCACGTTCCACTCCGACTCCGGGCCCACCGCCTTGCGCCAATTGGCTGGCAGAAAGGCAGGGCTTGTCCGATTGGCTCGCGTCCAGACAGTGATGGATGGCTCCCTGAGGACTGGACGCTGGGTGGGTCTGTGCCAGGCAGCGCCACCTACGTTGGTGACTGCCGGGTAGGCAGGTCTCGGAGTAAAGTCGGGGATGAGAGCAGCACACCCGAGGCTCAGACTTCCTGAAATGCCTGGAATCCCTCTTTGAAATTCTACCATACATGGAAAAAGAAAAACAAACAAAAATCTTACCTCTAAATTCTCATACCCTTTAGCTCTGGATCCAGTGTAGGCAACGGGAATAATTTACCCAAAGCAGACTGGTCCTCCTTTTCCTTCCAACCTGAGTCTCAGTCGTGCAACCGTATTTGTTGTTGATTCATGAGCCAGATACTGGGGAAAGTAAAAGAGAGTGATTGGGTACAGCGGTGGGATAGGGGTGGAAAATTAAAAGGAGAGATGGGATTTGAGAGATATTTCAAGATAGAAACACTCCTCCCTGCTCCTGCCCCCCTGCTAGTGATCTAACGTCAACCTATTCTCCCTCAACGTGGAAACACCTTTAAAAATTAAGTGGCACACGCCTGTAATCTCAAGGACTTGGGAGGATCTCAAATTCAAGATGAGCCTCAGCAATTTAGCAAGGTCCTAAGCAATTTAGTGAGACCCTATCTCAAAACAAAAAAATAAAAAGGGCTGGGGATGAGGCTTAGTGGCTAAGCACCCTGGGTTCAATCCCTGGTACCAAAATCAATAAATAAAAATTAAATAGTGATGTATATCTAAAACTAAGTAGTGGCAAGAATTCACATAGCTTAGGTAGGGTGTAGGGTGTGTGCTGTTTCCTGTGGGTAAGTATTTTTCTTTTCAATAAAAAGTGGTAGAGGCTGGAGTGGTGACTCAGGGGTTATGGCACTTGCCTGGCATGTGTGAGGATGCGGGTTTGAACCCTAGCACCGCATACAAACGAAAACCACATGAAAAACTATATAAAATTTATTTTCTCTCCCCCGCCTCCCCCCTGTCCGTCTCTCTCCTAAAAATAAAATAGAAGAAAAAGAAAGTAGTAGAGTGCAAGCTGCCACAAGCTGCCATGCCCCAGGCAGGGTTGCGCCTGCCGTGATTGCAGGTGTGCATCACCCAGTCTGTTTCTTTTCTTTTTTTTTTTTTTCTTTTTTATAAAGAGAGAAGGACAGTGAGAGAGAGAGAGAGAAACAGAATCAATTTTTATTGAGTTTTTCACATGGCCTTTATTGCTCCGACACTCAGTTGGGTATGTGGGTGCCGGGGTTTGAACCCCTGTATTCGTAACTGCCGAGCCACCGCTCCAGCTCCCCCCAGTCTGTTTCTAATCTGTTCCTGCTTTGAGGTGAGGATTCAAAGAACCAATGAGAGTGATTGTGAAACACACGTAGCTTACACTGCACATATGCACGAATGCCATCCCTCTAAATGGACTCTTTGGTAAGAAAAGCAGTACTGATAATACTAAAATCAGCTTCCTTTTTGGAATAAATCCTCTGCACAGACATTTCCTAACTGGTGCTTTTGAGCCAGGCACCTTGTGAGGGCTGTTGGGAGCTTCTGAGATTAATTGGGAGATGCAGTTCCTGACTTCAGGAGCTTACATCTTGGCTGGGAACAAAGTTGCGAATGGCGATAAGGAAAACTGTACACATTCACAGAGGAGGTGTACGTGATAGCAAGCAAAGGAGCAACAGCTGTGCAAAACAAAGAGGTGTGGGACCCCTGTTTTCTTTAGAGCATTGCAGGTGGGCAAATGGAGCTTGAATGATGTGTGTCTTCTTGGAGAGCTGGGAGAGGGTGGGTGTCTGCCAGGTTTGAGTTAACAGGCGGCGTCTCCCAAGATGGGCTGTAAATGGATCACAGTGGGCAAAGGATAAATAACGGCTACTTAGTGAGTTTTCTAGTGTGTACACCCTAGCAATGCTATTGTCCTCAAAACAACCTGGAAGCGAATATGGTTAGTCCTATTTTTACAAATGAGGAAACTGAGGATGTGAGAGTTTGAATAATCTGCGTCAGGGTAGAGAGGTGAGATTGAAACCCATGTTGGCCCTACCATGACGCCCCTGGCTCTTCACCCCCACACCCAGAGCTAAGGAGCATGGCTTGTTTTCTGAAGGTAATAGGGAGCCACTGAAGATTTTCAAGCAGTTAAGTAATACCGTGTGTGTGTGTGTGTGTGTGTGTGTGTGTGTGTGAGTGTGTGTGTACTGGGCGTTGAACCCAAGGGTATTCACATCCCTGAGCCACATCCCCAGCCCTTTTTACTTTTTACTTTGAGACAGGGTCTTGCTGAGTTCCTTGGACCCTCACTAAATTGCTGAGACTGACCTTACGATCCCCCTGCCTTGGCTTCCCAAATTGCTGGGATTATAGGCGTGTGCCACCACGTCTGGCTTCAACTCTGTTATTGTTGTTGTTTTTCCTAAAGAGAGAAGGACAAAGGGGGGGGGAGAGAATAAATTTTTTATTGAGTTTTTCACATGGACTTCATTGCTCTGACACTTAGTTGTGTACATGGGTGCTGGGGTTTGAACCCACGTACTTGTGCATGCCAGGCAAGCACCGTAACCGCAGAGCCACCGCTCCAGCCCCTTCAACTCTGTTTTGAGGAAAAAACTTTGCCATCAGTGTTGTGGAACATGGATTAAATAGAAATTCAGGGTCAGTTTATGACCCACAGAAGAAAATCTTTTCATTGTCACTTCTCATTGTTTATCTAACACAGCATCATTCAGCCTGATTGATGATCTTAGCCACCAAGCAACTTGCAAAACTCAAATCCACTCTCAGAGTCTGAAGAGGTGGTGCCTTAGAATTAATTAATTGCAGGCAATCATTACAAAAAAGACCTTCCAAAGGGAACACTTTGCTAGGGATAATGATTTGGACATTTCAGGTTCTTAAAAATATGTTTTAAAAGAATAGTCAAGGGACTCGAATGATGGCTCAGCGGTCACTGTGCTTGCCTGGCATGCACGTGAGGACACGAGTTCAAACCCCAGCACCACATACACAACATATCAGAGCAACTGAAGTCACATGAAAAATTTAATAAAATTGATTCCTTTAAAAAAATAACAAATAAAAGAATAGTCAAGCCAGATGCATTTGCACACTCCTGAATTCCATAGACTTGGGAGGCTGAGACAGAAATTGCAAGTTCAAAGCCAGCTTCGGCAATTAGGCAAGGCCTTAAGTAACTTAGTGAGACCCCATCTCAAAACAAAAAATAAGCCAGGCACAGTGGTGCAAGCCTGTAATCCCACAGCTCAGGAGACTGAGGCAGGAGGATTGCAAGTTCAAAGCCAGCCTCAGCAACTTAATAAGGCCCTAAGCAAAATTTTTTTAAAAGAGAGGACACAGAGAGAGAGAGAGAGAGAGATGGAAAAAACTAAAATTTTTATTGAATTTTTCATTGCTCTGACACTTAGTTGTGTAAGTGGTGGTGGGGTTTGAACCTGTGTACTTGCGCATGGTGGGCAAGCACTGTAACCATCAAACCACCACTCCAGCCCCAGCCTCAAGCAATTTAGCAAGAACCTGTCTCAAAATAAAAAATAAAAAGGGCTGTGGTGGTAGCTCAGTGGTTAAGCCCCACTGGGTTCAATCCCCAGTATCTAAAATTAAATTAAATTAAAATGTTAAAAATAAAAAGGACTGGAGATGTAGCTCAGTGATAAACTGCTCCTGCATTAAATCCCCAGTACCCCCTCAAAAGAAGAATAGCCAGATGCCAGGTGGGTTTGCACAGCTTGTAATCCCAGCTACTATGGAGGCTGAAGCAGGACAATTAGAAATTCTAGGCCAGCCTCAGTATTTTAGCAAGACCATGTCACAAAATATAAAATAAAAAGGGCTGGAAATGTAGTTCAATGATAAAACTGCTCTGAATTCAATCCTCAGTACCAAAATAATAACAACAACAACAATCCAGTCAGGCATAGCTCTGCACATCTGTAATCCCAGTGACTCAGGAGGCTGAGGCAGGAGGATCATAAATGGGAGGTTAGCCTCGACAATTTAGCAAGACCCTGTCTTAAAATAAAAAATGAAAAGGGCTGGGGATGCTGGGTAGTAACTTAGTGGTAGAGTACCTTGGGGTTCACTCCCCAGTACTAAAAATAACAATAATAAATCTACTTTTGGAGGCTGGGTATGTAGCTCACCTTACCTAGCATTCTCAAGGCCTTGTGTTCAATCCCCAGCACAGCAAAACAACAACACAACAACAACAACAAAAAATCAATCCACCTTACAGCTTATAGTTGAATGCCCTCCTTCACTCTCACATACCCCTACACAGAAACACACACACACACACACACACACACACACACACACACACACCCTACCTAAATGAAAGAAATAGGAAGAGAGATCTAATTCTATTTGACCAGACCCATGATTTCTCCCTGCCTGCCTCTCTTACTGTGCTAAGGATCAAACAACTCAGGCTCTTAAGATTGCTAGGCAAATGCTCTACTATGAGAAACTCTACCAACTCTCCTCAATTTCCCCTGACATTTTTTTTCCAGTGCTAAGGAACCCAATGCCTAACATGTATTAGACAAACACTCTAACTATATCCCCAGACCTTAAAAAAAAAGACAAACAAAACCCTTGGGCTGGATTGGTGGCTCAGCAGTTACGGTGCTTGCCTGGCATGCTTAAGTACGAGAGTTCAAACCCCAGTACCACCACATACACAAGGAAGTCTCAGAAAAACAAAAGGCATGTGAAAAAAATAAAGAAAATTTGATTCTCTCTCTGTCTCTCTCTCCCTGTCCCCTCTTTCTAAAAAACAAACAAACAAAAAAACACCTGGACAGAAGAGTGTTTAACTATTGAGCCATATCCCCAGCCCTTGTCATTTTTTATTTTGAGGCAGGTCTCACTAAGTTGGTTGGGGCCTTGCTAAGTTGCTGAGGCTGGTTTGGAACTTGCTATCCTTCTGCCTCAGCCTCCTGAGTTGCTGGGAGTACAGGTGTGCACCCACCACACCCAGTCTAAAAAAAAAAAAAACTTTTATATTGAGACAGGGTCTTGCTAAACTGCCCAGGCTGGCCTCCAGCTTGCAGTCTTCCTGCCAGGTGTATACCACCACACCCAGCAACATCTGGGCTTTGTTTTGTTTTGTTTTGGTGCTGGGGGGCAAACCCAGGGCCTCCTGCTTGCTAGGCAAGCTTTCTATCACTGAGCTACACCCCAGCCCAACACCTGATTCTGAACACACTGAAAATGTGCATTTTATCCTCCTGGTTGCCAATGCACCCTCATATTAAAAAACAAAACAAGGGCTGGAGCGGTGGCTCAGCGGTTACAGCGCTGGCCGGGCGTGCGGGGTTCGGACTCCAGCACCATGCCCACCATGAAGTGTTGGAGCAACGAAAGCCACATGAAAAACTAAATAAACTAAATAAAATTGATTCTGTCTATGTATTTTTTTAAAAAGTCACAAAGACTACTTCCCTGCTTCCAGAAAAGAGCTTCCTCGTGACCTGGAGCCCGGGGTGGGTGCGCTGGAGTCACCTGGGGCCTCCAGATGGAAGGAATTAATGAGACTCCGCAGCTGCTTCTGACAGCGAGTCGAGGACCTCCCATCCCTGCCACTCCAGGCGCTCAACCCTGCACTCGGATGATTGGAGGGCTCCTGGGACGTTCCCTCCTGAGAGACGGCTGGGAACGTTCAGAATTCAGAACTTGGTTATGGGGAGCAGGAAGTTCAGAGCAGAAGCCTCTCCGTGCTCTTGGGCTGGCAGCAGAAGAACGGGCTTTCACAGGTCTTCCCAGAAGATGGCGCTGTAACACAAGCTCCAGTTGCATCCTTCTCAGACAGGAGCGAGGAGAAGGGAGAAAGGCCTGCAGGAACCAGACCTAAACGCACCTCTGCTGCCTACTGGGCAGGAGTATCCCGTAGTGCTGAGCACTGAATCCCATTCCTGGAGACCCCCTAGACCACCGAGGAGAACTTGTGGGTGCGGGGGACGGGGTGCTGGCTACATCAGAGCACCTGATAGGAGGAGAAGCCCACAGACCCTAGGGATCTGGGACAGCAATTGTCCTGGGTAAATGGGGTCCCCCATGAGGAAAGTCTGTTAAGAAAACCAGACTTTTGGGGCTGGAGCGGTGGCTCAGCGGTTTCGGCGCTTGCCTGGCAAGCACGAGGACCCGGGTTCAAACCCCAGCACCACGTACACAACTGAGTGTTGGAGCAACTAAGGCCATGTGAAAAACTAAATAAAGTTGTTTCTCTCTTTCTCTGTCTCTCTCACTGTCCCTCTCTCTTTAAAAAAAAAAAAGAAAGAAAGAAAAGAAAACCAGACTTTTCACGGGGTGTGGTGGCGCTCCCTGGTAATCCTAATGACTATGGAGGCTGAAGCAGGAGGATTTTTAGTTCGAGGCCAGCCTCAGCAAATGAGCGAGGGAATAAGCAACATAGGGAGACTCTGTGTCAAAATAAAAAATAATAATAATAAGGAGCTAGGTGTAGGGCTGGAGCGGTGGCTCAGTGGTTGGAATGCTTGCCTGGCATGTGTGAGGACTGGGTTCAAACCCCAGCACCACAACTAAGTGTCAAAAAAAAGAAGGCCTGATGAAAAATAAGCTGCTTCTCTCTTTGTCTCTCACCCTGTTCCTCTTAAAAAAAAAAAAAAAAAAAAAAAAAAAGAGCTAGGGCTGTAGCTTAGTGGTTATGTGCCCCTGGGTTCAGTCCCCAGAATTAAAAAAAAAAAATGAAGAAAGAAAAAGAAAAGCCAGCCAGTCTGACTTTCCGTTCCAGCTCTGGAGAAATGGGAGGTTGGGGAAGGTACAGAATAAAGTTTATCCTCTGAGGCAGGGAAGAGAAGCGGGGTAGTTCTGGGAGAGCAAGCTAGAGACCCTTAGATAAAGCCAGTGAATTAGCATGCGCAAGGTCCTGAGTTTGATCCTCAGCCCTGGAAAAATAAATAAAAAAATTTTTAAAAAGCCAGTGAAGCTCAAAGGGTGACTCGTCCCATGTCACACAGTTAGCAAGTGCCAGCTGTGACAGGAATGAGAGAGGCTGGCAACCTTCTCACTTCTCTCTGCCCCATGTTATCTGCGGAGCATCAGAATCTCACAATTAAAAGTGGAATTCCCTTCACAACGAGTGCCTTCCTGGACAATCAAAACAAAAAAACAAAATAGCAGGACTCCTAACTCGAAAGCCCAGTTCAAGCGGATGTGGTAACCCTCGCCTGTAATTCCAGCTACTCAGGAGACTGATGCAGGAGGATGGAAAGTTCCAGGCCAGCCCAGGCAGCTCAGCAAGACCCTGTCTCAAAAGAAGAAGAAAAAGGCGGGCTGGAGCGGTGGCTCAATGGTTGGAGCACTTGCCTGGCACGAATAAGGACCCGAGCACCACACACGCAGCTAAGTGTCAGAGAAACAAAGGTCTGATGAAAAAATAAATAAAAGTGAATTTCTCTGTCTCTCACTCTCTCCCTCTTTCTTAAAAAGAAAAGAAAAAGGTCTGAGAGTGTAGGTCAGCAGTAGAACACTTGCCTAGCATGTGTGAAGGCACTGGTTTTAATCTCTGATAACACACACACACACAAAACCCAATCCACATTCTTCTTTGCATATTTTCAGTCAGCTTTATTGAAGTATAATTTACTTACATTAAAATTCATCTGTTTGGGGGTTAGAGCGCTTGCCTGGCATGTGTGAGGACCTGGATTTGAACCCCAGTACCACATACACAATTCGGTGTCAGAGCAATGAAAGTCACATGAAAAACTAAAAATTGATTCTTTCTCTCCCTCTCTCTCTCTCTCTCTCTCTCTCTCTCACTGTTCCTCTCTCCCTTAAAAAAAAAAAAAGAAAGAAAGAAAAAACTAAAGTTGAGTCTCTCCCTCTCTCTCTTTAAAAAAAAAATTCATCTGTTTCACATCTCCACCTCAATGGCTACTAACTACTGTGTATATTTTGTACAGTTTCTAGGCACACCAACTTCAATAGTGTTTTATTTTATTTCGCAGTGCTGGGGATAGGACTCAAGGCCTTTCACATGTGGGAAGTGCTCTATCACTGAGCTCTACCCCAATCCTTAATAGTGCTTTTATTGTTGTTGGTTTTGTTTTTGCTTTTTTATAGTGGGGATTTAAGCCAGGGGTGCTTTACCACTGAGTCACATCCCCAGTCCTTTTCATTTTTTATTTTGAGACAGGATATCTCTAAGTTGCTTAGGGCCTCATTAACTTGTTGAGGCTACCCTCAAACTTGCAATCCTCCTGCCTCAGCCTCCCAAGTCACTGGAATCACGGGTGTGAACCGCCTGGCCTGGCCTACCTTTCTTTTCAAACAAAGGAAGAATTTATATACAAAACCAAAACAGTTATCACACAATCTTCTTTTTTTAAGAGAGAGGGACAATGACAGAGAACTACAGAATCAATTTTGTTTAGTTTTTCATGTGGCTTTCGATGCTCAAATACTTCATTGTGTACCTGGTGCTGGGATTCAAACCCCTGTCCTTGAGCATGCCAGACAAGCACCATAACTACTGAGCCACTGCTCCAGCCTCCACAAGCTTCTTTTAACAGGATTTATGTAAACCCACATTTAAAAGTATTGTTTCCTCCATATATGTAATTTTATTTGCATACTCCACCTCAGTGAGGTAGGCAGGTGTTGTCATTCCCACCTGACTGGTGGGGAAACTAGGCTGGTCTCTAGTCTTAGGAGCAGAGCAATGAAGCCAGAATCCAGGTGTGGGTTTCACTCTGAAGGAAGGTCTCCATTCTGTTGAGACACTCCTGGCTGGTCTCAGTGACTTGCCTTTCCTGTTTATTTCCCGGTGAACCCAGAATGTTTGGTAGTGCTATCCAGATGGAATGTTATGACTGCCAAAATGGCTGGAATTAGGGATGGGTGGGTGGGTGGGTGAAGGAAGGAATCAGGGACCAGACACATCTCCAGGTTCCTGTAGAAATATTGGGGCAAGTGTTAAAATGAATCAGAGAAGGTAAGAATCCTAGAAGGCCTTGTAAAACATCACCCCTCCTCACCCTGAGGAAGATTAGCATACAGGGCATCTGCTTTCATGCCACAGGGATGGAACAATTGTTAACTCGGGCTGGAGAGCATGACAGTGCAGGTATAAGCTTTTAGGGCCTGAGAATGATGCTGCTCTATCCGGAAAGCAGAAACAAAAAATAAACAACAATAACAAAAAAGAGTGTGGGGGACTGGAGCGGTGGTTCAGCAGTTAAAGCACCTGCCTGGCACGTGCAAGGACTCAGGTTCAAACTCCAGCACCACGTACACAGCAAAGTGTTGGAGGATAAAAAACTGAAGAAAATTGATTCTCTCTCTCTCTCTCTCTCTCTCTCTGTCCCTCTCTCCTAAAAAAAAAAAAAAAGAGTATGGACCTCTTGTTCTATAGCCCCTTTTTCTGGGGGTGCTCCTGGGGTCTTCTTTAAGTTCTATGTAAACAAATTGAGGGGGCTCAGGTGCAGCAGGTGGGAAAGAGAGGAGCTGAGAAGGCAAGGAGGAATTAGCAGAGAGACGGGGAGCCTATAGCTCAGCTCCTGGAGGCTCTTGCTGACTACACAGCCCCCGCCCCTGCACCCACCCCAAGATGAGCCTTCCAGAGGAAGCGCAGCTTGAAGCTGAGATCCCAGGCAGGGTGGAGGGAATTGGGATGTGCTAGGGAAGATCAGCTTAAGGGACCTATTTGTAGAAGCAGAGGCCGAGAGGTTGCCCTTGTGCAAGCTGCTTAGGTCCCAGGAGAAACAAGAATTCTCTTTCTCCACCTCCTCTTTCTGACTCTCTTCTTCCCTCCACTCTCCATAAACCTATTGAATCCCTTAGGCAGCTGGGATCAACATAAGCTGGAGACTGATGCGTGTACAAGGGAAAGAGGGGAGCCTGGAAACAGCAGAACCTGGGAGAGGCACCCGTGTACAGGGCAAATGAGGGGAGCCTGAAAACAGCTGAATCTGGGGAGATGGAACTGCCTAGTGAGAGAGCAACGGGGTTCTGGAAACTGCCGAACCCAGGGAGGCCAATTTGTGTACTGGGGAAATATGGGGGAACCTGGAAACAGCAGGATCTGGGGAGATAGTTCGTGTACAGGGGGGGCAGAGAGACAGCGAGAAGCCTAAAAACAGCTGGATCTGGGGAGGTAGATTCGTGTGCAGGGAGAACAAGGGGAGACTGGAAACAGCACAATGTGGAGAGATGCAGCAGTGTACAGCGGAAACAAGGGGCCACCTGGAAGCAGGGGCTCTTGGGATGGTACCGTGTGCAATTGCGTTGGGGGACAGCTGGGGGCGCCTGGGGAATGTGATGAGGCAGGCAGGATGGGGAGAATCGCAAGTGCAGGAGTTGAGCCAGAAAGTGGGGAGCATGACTGACCCCCTCACCACCCCAATAGGTTTGAAACATAGCAGGTTTCCTGTGTCTTCTGGCAGAAGGCAGGGGAAGGGAATAGCTGTCCAAAGGAGACCCAATGCTTGGCATGGTAAGAAGACAAGGGCTTTGTGGGCAGATGCCGCCCCTGGTCCTGAAATAAGCAGACCCTGGAATTCCCTAGGGGAGCCAGCTGAGAAGCTGGGGAGGGGGATGAGGAGGTGGAAGGAGTCTTCTCCCCAACCCCTCCTCGACAGGGACAGGCTTCTTTTTCCCTTTCCACTGACCAGTCTGACCTCTCCCCTCAGCAATCCCCTTCTGAGTGACAGACAGACAAAGACAGAGCTGTAGACAATCGACTGAAGGAAGCCCCACAAAAGCTCCCTCCCCACCCACCACCCCTGGGAGAGACCCTGGGCCAGCCAGGGCCAACAGGAGCTGTCACTCCAGTGGAGCTGCCTTCAGGTGACAGCCCTTCAGGGGACAGAGTGACTAGGGGCTTGGAAAGGCCTGAGATTTTTGGGATTCTGTTTGTGCCTCTTGGAAACCAGAGTTTGCCAGCTGGTTGCCCCCAAGAGAGGAAAGGGAACGGCCCTAGCTGCCACTGTAGCAGAAAGCAAGAGGGGTCCTAGTGTTTGCTAGCTATGTGGTTTGGGGCAGCGAAGATCCCTCTCCAGGTAGCAGTTTTTTCATCCATAAAATGAAGGATTGGTCTAGATCTCAAAAGGTCCTTGTAACCCTGACATTCTTAGTAGACTTGGGAGAGAGAACGCAGAGCAGCGTTTCCTCTGGTTTGCTGGTGCTGCTCAGGACTTTGGGAGGAGGATGGCATTTGGGATATCGTGGGAATATTTAAGCAAGCTTTCCCTGCATCAATAACTCTGCTGGAATATGTGTGCTTCCATTTTTCATCACTTCAAGGGGTCCCTCCTTCTAAGCAAATTATTTTTCCTTCAACCACAGTGGGTTTCCTGGCTTGTGAGTTACCTGGGGTGTGGAATCTGGCACCCGGACTCTCATCTCCCTGTTGCTCTGCATTGCTCCCAGGCTGACCTCACCACCACCCCTCCTGCCACCTCTCTGTGCTCTCTTGCTTGTGGCCTCTATTATTACTGTTTCTCCTGAAGCCAGGGATGTCCAGGAAAAGTGTTTACGCTTGAAATGTTGTAAGGAACCCTCAGAGTCTCCGGGAAAGGACTGTCCTTCCCAACAGGAAGACCTCCAGGTACCCCAAGTCCTGGAGATATCACTGCCCACCTCCCTGCCCACTACCAAGCCAGTGTGGGTTTGCAGGGCATCACTCGCTTGCAAGGCTGCTGGGTGGGGGTGCATCTGAGAACACTTATAAACAAATCTTCCTCAGCCTGGGAGCATGGGCATACTGTGGTCCCAGTAACCACTGGTCTAACTCAGGCCAGGCCTGCATGTGTTGAGTGCTGGATCTGGGCTTCTCCTTCCCTCAGTTTGTCGAAACTACTGGGCATAGCTGGGGCTGGGACTCTGATGGCTCCAGAAACCCTGTCCACCTCATTCCCAGCACTTTCAGAATCAGAATGGTGAAGTCCTGCTCAGAGGGAAGAGGAACTCCAGTTGCCCGCTTTACAGGGTGACCTGTGTCAACAAGAAAGGGGGAGGAGGAAGAGTCCCCAGGGTACAATGCTGGGAACTGGGCCCTGGGGATCCACTGTCACCAAAGATGGCCTGGAGTGAGTGAGGGGGCACAGAAGCTCTTCCACCCTGGGACCCACCATTCCTGAACAGGGGAGTGAGTGCAGGGCAGGTCTCGCACTCAGCCGGCCTTGGCACCTCCAGGGATGCACGGGCAATTCTTAATGAGTCCCAGGGATGCGGGGGCTGCAGGGGTAGTGGGCTGGGCGGAGTGGGGGAGGGGATCTGATTAGAATCCCGGCCGTATGGCGAACGCTGCGGAGATGGAGGTAATCACTGAGCGTGCGAGACAGCGCGCTCGGCGACAGCAGGCGGCCCGGCCGTCGCCATGGCAACCGCGGCCTCCGGGGCGCGCGGCTCGGCTCAGCTCCGGTCCGCGGCGGAACATCTGCTTTGCGCGGGGCTGCTGGGAGCCGGGGGGCGCGGGCGCGGCGGCCGCCCCCACCCCGCGAAAAAGAAACAAATTAGGCCAACTGTCCAATGAGGGGCCGCAAATGTATTTATTAATGCGAGGGAAAGGTTGTTCCGGAGCGCAGTTTGATTAATGTTTGAGTCTTCAGCTTGTCAGTCTGGTTTTGTCTCCTGCAAAAGGGGGGAGGGAGGGGCGGGGTGCGGGCTGGGAGGGGAGCGGGGGGGAGAGGGACAACAAAGCGGGAGGGGATGTTAATAGCCAAATAGGCTCTTTTTCATGTTTCCCTCAGCCTGCCACCCTTGATGGATGGCTCAGACAGACACCGGAGCGCATCAGGGAGACGCGAGCCCCTGCGCAGCGATGGGGGACTGGAGAGGGGGCTGCCGGCGCCCGGCTGGGGTCTGTGGGGAGGGAACTCCCGGGAGGGCTTCGAGGGAAGGAAGGGCCCCAGCCGTGGGCAAATCCTGGGGAACCAGAGGAGAGCTGCACTCTTTCCAGGTCTCCCCTCGCCTCCCTTTGCCCCTGGAGCCCCCGGAGTCAGCACCGGAGGTCGAGGGTGTGGGTACAGATACCTCTGAATTACAGGGAGGGTTGAGAACCTTCCACCTGGGGTTAGGAATGGAAGCAGGAGGTGGCCAAAAGACCACCTGCCTCCGCCTCCTTTCCTCCGCCTTCTCTTTTCTTCCCACTTAGTTCCTGCGCCGTATTTCCCATCTTCACTTTTTGCTCCATTTTCCTGCTTTCTCTTTGTCTCTTCTATTGTTTCTTTCCTTCACCCCCCACCCCCAACTTGGTGACATCAGCTGGCTGCCATAGGAACTGCCTTGCTGAGATGTCTTCTGTGAACAATCTGAACACATATAATGCTTCCCATTTTCTGGAGTTACGGGGAAACTGAGATCCTCCACTGGAAACCCAACTTGACCCAGTCTGTGAGAAAACACAACCCTGTCCCTTTTCTGCTCTCCCCACCAAATCCTTCCCAGCCCCAGCCCCAGGAGGCATGTGGGATGAAACTTAAAATTACAGATTTTAGTCTGGTCTGGCTGCTTTGAGGTTAGAGGCTTCCTTTTTAGTATCCTTTGCCAGAAAATAAATAAAAAGAAGGAAGTAGTTATTTAAAGCCCAAGCAGAAGCTAACATCACTCTGTAGTTCATCTTACCTGCTTGTTCAAAAAAGGATTGAATTCATTTTTATTTTTTTTAAGAAACAACTTTCTTTAGTTTTTCACATGGCCTTCATTGCTCCAACACTTAGTTGTGTACGTGGTGCTGGGGTTTGAACCCAGGTCCTTGTGCTTGCCAGGCAGGCGCCAAAACCACCGAGCCACCGCTCCAGCCCCAGGATTGAATTTATACCTAAGAGTTTTGCAAGAGTTATGCCAGGCACTTGACATACACCTGTAATCCCAGCGACTTGGGAGGCTGAGGCAGGAGGATCACAAGTTCAAAACCAGCCTCAGCAACTTTATTGAGGAAGCCATAAGCAGCCTACCGAGATGCTTTCTCAAAGTTTAAAAATAAATTAAAAAGGCTGGGGATGTGGCTCAGTGGTTAAGCACCCCTGGGTTCAATCCGTGGTATCAAATAAATAAATAAAATAAAATGAAAAGAAAAAGAAAAGAGTCATTAAATTCTTAAAAAAAAACAGCATAGGGGCTGGAGTGGTGGCTCAGCGGTTACAGTACTTGCCCAGCATGCGCAAATACGGGAGTTCAAACCCCAGCACCCACGTACACAACCAAGCCTCAGAGCAAGGACAGCCATGTGAAAAACTAAATAAAAATTGATTCTCTCTGTCTCTCTCTCTCACTGTCCCCTCTTTCTTAAAAAAAAAAAACTCCAGCATAAGCAGTCATCCCATGGAAGATTTTTCTTTACTATCATCAGCATCACATTATTATTATTATTATTTAAAGTCTTGAGGTAGAGGGATTACCCTGTTCAAATGTGGCCACAGTGGATAAGAGCATGACTTTGCAATCAGACCATCCAGGTTGAACTCTGGTTTCTCCTCTCACTAGCTGGATGGCCATGGGCAGATTATTTAGCCACTCTAAGCCTCTGTTTCCTCACCAGTAAAATGGAGACTATAATTACCACTAGATCATTGGAAGGTATAAATGAAATAGTCTACATTAAGCGTTCAGCAATGTGTCCAGTGGTTTTCATGTGCTGCATACTGTTGGCTGTTACGAATATTACGTATATACCCTTTCCAGATAAATTCTATGATCGACAGCACTGAACATGCATCATGCTCCCACCCTATACATGGAATCACATTAAGATGAAAAGAGACATAAACATGACCTCTGCTCTTTTTTTTTTTTTAAATAAAAGAGAGGGACAATGAGAGAGAAAGAATCACTTTTATTTAGTTTTCCATCTGGCTTTCATTGCTCTGACACTCCGTTGTGTATATGGTGCTGGGGTTCAAACCTGCATCCTCACACATCCCAGGCAAGGGCCATAACTGCTGTGCCACTGCTCCAGCCCATGACCTCTGCTCTTTATTATTTGTTTGTTTGTTTTAATTGTTTTTTTGGAACTGGGGGTCGAACCCAGGACGCTGCAAATGCTGTGCAAGTGCTTTGCCACTGAGCTACAACCCAGCCCAAAATATGATTTGGTAAGAATTCATATTTTTCCCAGTACACTTTATACTCAAAAACATAGAGTTTTTTCATATGACTCTTATTGCTCTGACACTTAGCTGTGTATGTAGGTACTGGGGTTTGAACCAGTGTACTTGCACATGCTGGGCAAGCACCTTAACCGTTGAGCCACCGCTCCAGCCCCTGCTCTTGAAGGATGTATAGTTGTCTGATGAGAAAGAAGAGATGTCATACAAAGTATCTAAGGAATCGGGTGACAAGTGCCAATTAGGTGGTATGGACGTCATATACTTTTAATACTCAGCTTCAAGGGGAGGGTCACAGGACTTGAAGTGAGAGCCCCCTCCTCCTAAAAGGAGCCACAAAACCCAGGTTTGTTTTTTTTTGTTGTTTTGTTTTTGTTTTTACCAAGGATTGAATCCAGGGGCACTTAACCACTGAGCAACATCCTCAGAGTTTTTCATTTTTTATTTTGAGACAGGGTCTTGCTAAGTTGCTTAGGACCTTGCTAAGTTGTTGAGGCTGGCTTTGAACTTGCAGGTCCTCCTGTCTCAACCTCTGGAGCTGGTGGAATTGCATATGTAGGCCACCATGCCTGGCAAGGCCCAGGTCTTCAAGGAAATAAGGGCCAGAGTAGAGTGAGAAGAGCATGTCATGACCAGAGTGACCAAGAAGATGGCCCTCATAAAAGAGTACATTTGACTGGACCTAAGACGGAAACTTGAAGACGGTCTTGAATATATGAGCAGGACATACAGATTGTATGTTTTAGGAAGTGGTTGAAGATTTTTAAACAGTGTCACACATGTAAAAAAATAGAAAGTATGTGGGGGGGGGGTGAGTGTTTCCCACTATGTTGCCCAGGCTACCTTCCTCTTCTTGGGGGTTTTGTTTTGTTTTTTTGTTGTTGTTGTTTTCATTTATTTTATTTTATTTTATTTTTTAGAGAGAGAGAGTGAGAGAAAGAAAGAGAGAATCAACTTTATTTAGTTTTTCATCTGGTTTTCATTGCTCTGACACTTGTTGTGAATGTGGTGCTGGGGTTTGAACTCAGATCCTTATGCATGCCAGGCAAGCTCAATACCGCTGAGCCACCACTCTGGCCGCTTTATTGTTTATCTTGAGACAGGGTCTCCCTCTATTGCCAAGGCTGACCTCCAACCTGTAATCCTCCTACCTCAGCCTCCCATGTAGTTGGGACTAGCTGGAACTTTGGCATATATCATAATACCTGGCTCTCTCTATATATATTTTAAGGGAAGGTTAATCTAGTGGTAGAAAGGTGGTACATAGAATGAATTGGTAGGAGAGAGTCTGGAGATCAGGAAATAACCAAAGGAAGACCTAGACCAGAATGGAGATGAAAAGACAAACGTGAGAAACTGCAAACGTTTGGAGACATGGTGGATTTTAATTAGTAGGAAAGAAAGAAGGACAATAACAAGGTGCTAAGCTCTAAGACTTGAACCTGGGTGACCGGGAGGAAACGCACAGCCACATTGTTTAGCCAGCATTACTCTGAGCTGTGCTTGGAGCTCAAGTTGCCTTAGTTCATCAGATCACTGTAAAGCCAGCTGCCACCGTGTGCTGAGGTTACAGGTTTCCTGGGTGTTCGTTATGGAGTGAGTGTGGTAGAAAGACAATGGTATTTGCTGGGCACGGTGATGGACGCCTGTAATCCCAGCAGCTCAGGAAATTGAGGCAAGAGGATTGCAAATTGAAAGCCAGCCTTAGCAATTTAGCAAGGCCCTACACAACTTAGCAAGACCCCGTCTCAAAAAAAAAATAATAATAATAAAAAACATGGGCTAGGGATGTGACTCAGTGGTTAAGCACCCCTGGGTTTAGTGCCTGGTACCAAAAAAAAAAAAGTCAATGGTATTCATCCTCCATCAGTCTGATTCACGTTCTGAGTTGTTGGGAATTGATGACCCTGTGCATCTTCGTTTGTCCACCTACCTCCTCCATAACTGATCTTAGAGGTTAAGGGTTGGTCCCATGGTGAGTATAAATAGCCCTTTTGGGGGACTGAAGGCTCAGCTCCACTCACCCAACACTTTAACAAACGAGCCAAGAAGAACGTGCCCATCACATAGCCCCATCCTCTGGGATGTGTGCAGTTTGACTATCATGTAATGAGGCAAATTTATAGGCAAATGCCCTAGGAGTCATTCTTCTCTTTGAAGATATTCCCTTTAAAGCATCTCACCAGGAGGCTGCCCTTGTTCCAAATGCTTCCGTTGCTTGAAACATTCGGGAAGGTTCTGTGGGAATTATCTTCAGTCTTGGGCACATTTGTATTGCTCTTCGCAGAGGTGCCAGATCTTTATCCTTAGAAGGTGGGATGATTTGACTAGTGACATTTTTCAAAGCAGTTTTCAAATCTCTTTTGGCAGTTAATGTTGAAATAAAATGACACCCTTCAGCTGAGAGGAGTGCAGTGGTGTACTCCTATAGTCTCAGCTTCTCTGGAGGCTGAGGCAGGAGGACTGCTTGAGCCCAGGAATTGGAGGCCCGTCTGGGGCAATGGGGCAAGACCTTGCTAACAAAGGGGGGGGGGGGAAAAAAAAA
>PVKS010018977.1:0-39192 GCA_004027875.1 Aplodontia rufa
GGGGGGGAAGCAATGTCTAAGACAAAGAAAACTAATGCCAGGGGACGGTTCTGTGGTTTATTATTATTATTTACCACTGTCAGTGGTTCTGCACCTTCCTCCCCCAAGCAGGTAAGACAGCGGTAAGCTAGGTGAAGGGACCTAGAGGTGGGATCCAGAGGGGTCTATTTCCCCCTGCCCAGGCCCCCTCTGTTGTGAGACAACCTTACTGCTCTGTAGTCCTAAGCACTGTCCATTACAAAGAGCCTCCTGCATGCTGCATGCTGGGCACACACCTCTCTCAGGTCCTTGTCTTGGGGGAAACAGGCATGGTGTCAGATAACTGCCTCTCGTTGATAAGCAGCTGGGTGGCAGTCTATAGCCAGGACTCCCTGATTCAAAACTCCAGGAAAGCTGAGTACCATCTCCCCACAAGATTCCCAGAGGGCTGGGGACTCAAAACAGAGATACGTAAAAAGGCAAGGCAGGGACACCAAGACTGGACAGGTCCACTCCCGAGCACGCGTGAGAGAACGACTAATGATTTGAAGGCTTGTGGTAATATGAAGCGTATGATAGGGAGTAATGGCAAGGCAGGGCTAAAAAGCAAAATCCACAGAGCTCCTCACTCTGCCCTAGATGGAATGCTCCTTGACAAGCTGTGTAGCCATGGTCACCTTGTGTGTAAGTGCAGGAGAATGCAACCAATGTCTTGCGGCTCCTTGAGGCTCTAAGAGCCCTTCAGGGAACACACAGGGAGGTCCAGGCACCCAACCTTAGTGGAATGGACGCTGCGGTGTGAAAGACTGGGATTGCAACCTTCCCATCGTCTCCATGGAACAGGTTAAGAGGAAAGCCCCCAGTAACCCTGGTTAAAATCAGCTGTAGCTGGCTACATCCTGGAGTGCAGAGTTAACTGGTCTCTCACAGCTAATACTGGGTTGCTTATGCAGAGGAAGGTGAAGTACAACCAGTCCCAGACCAACTTCCTCAGGGGCAGGCACTCATTCTCATGCTGATGGAACATACGCACGAGCCTAACAACACATTAGAAACTCCTGTTCTTAGAGTATGTTTCATCTCATTGTCGCGGATGATCAGGTGTCCTGGCCAGCATGCTAAACCTCACATACCTTTTCTTGCACACCCCGGACAGGGAACTGTGTGATTGTCACTGGGCACTGTGAATATCGTTTGAAGAGTGTACTTTTATTTTTCTCCCGAGTGATGTCGTGTGAATACCTCATTCTGTTTCGCCTGCTCTCCTCAATTTTTTTTTAACTTGACGTTTAAACTTTCTGATGTGCCCCCAGAGCTTTTCCTTGCAGCCCTGCTTGCTCGTCCTCTCCTCTCCAGCTCAGCGGGGCTCCCTGTGTAGGAGCCAGTTGTTATTTACAAGTGTAATTCAGCTGTCGCTGTGTCTTTGAACACACAGGGTTGTTGTGGGATTTTTTAATTGCCATTTTCATCTATCTAATTAAAATTAAATGGAAAAAATGGATAGCCTCCAAAATCTGAATTAATTTCATGAGTACTTCTTCAGGGGAAAAAATTTTGTATAAATATGATAATTGGTACTTGATTTGCCTTCAGCAGAACTAGAGGATTTTACCTGGATGAAGAGAAAATATAGTAATTTTAAATTAAAAAAAAAAAGATTTGCCTGATGCTTCTGATAGCTCTTGTGGCTGAGAATCAAAATTAATTACATGCATGGGAAATGATAAATAACTCTGAATATAACTTTAAAATAGCACATTGGCAGTATGTTATTGTGACTCCCTCCGCATCCTGCTTGCCTTATGCTGGTCTGTTTTTTTGTTTTTGTTTTTGTTCTTTTTCCTCCCTGTGGCTCATCTTTGGTATTTGCTTGTTCCTCAAGAAAATGCCATTACGCCCAGCCAAAACCTCCTTCATGCTCAAAGTAGGCATTTCACCTGCTCACTGTGCACTGTAAGTGTGGCATCAAGCACAAAGCCGAAAATAATGAGACCACAAAAAGAGAAGGGTTTTTCAAAAATTCATTGGCCTGGCCAGTGTTTTCCTCTGCAGACTCATCAAGTGCGGGATGGACATGTTTATAAAGACTTGGATGGACACTTTATTTGGAATGACAAACTCCGTGCTCTACATAATGAGGTCAGTGAAGCATCCAGAAAAGAAACGTATAATTTGGAAGCGTGGGTTTGTAAGCACAGCCCTGCCGTGGCTATTTAAGTTTAATGAAGCAGCTACTTTGCCACTACACACTCTTAGTGAATAGCCTCCTTGGTGTGTTTTTGAAAACTTCAATGTTGCTGATAATCATGTCCCAGCAATCTCCTTAGAGAGCCTTTGTGTCCTGTTCTCAGAAGAAATATGCCGCTTTTACATGTTAATGGTTTTGAAATTAGTCATTTGTTCCATTTTCACTGGAAAGGAAGGTCACTATGTATTTCCTGCCTCCCTTCATTTGCCCTGAACATTCAGGATGCTCTTAGTTCATCAGCCATGCAGTGCACTGTCTGGTTTTAACATGCCTGAAAAGACAGGGAAATGTTCTGTCAAAGAGCATTGCTATTCTCAGAGGTTGTTCTTAGAATTCTTAGTCTGCAAAACTTAACTTGAAGGAGAAAGTTCCTGGACAGGCCGTTATCACTATTTTTTCCCATTTCCATCACTCACTCCCTTGTGTTGCCCCCCTCATTAGTCTCACTGGAGGAGACTGTGCTCTTCTTGTGTGTGCAGCCCCTCCCAGAAAGCAAGGGGACATTGCACAGCTCCTGTCTGAACCAATCCATTAATGTGAAGCGAAGGCCAGGCTTCTGAATCCTACACCAATATTAATGACGCAGAACTCTGTGGGAGCAGAATGACACCTAGCCTTTTCCACAGTTCAGTAGTGTTCATTCCTCCAAACTTAGGGCATCCCATGGTTTCCCCTGAATTATCAAGCCCTCGGCTGGTAGTGGAAATGTGCAAGGTGCTCTTAGCACTGCACCTCCAGAAGAGGTCAGGACACACTTCACATTATTCTCCCTGTGAAATGTAAAGTAGGATTGTGATGGCTAGACCCTGCACCACCAGGAACATCCTAGAAATGGTGGTAGTTCTCAAAGCCATTTTTTGAACACATGTTTGGATGGAAGAGTGAATAAATGAATTTGCCTCTTTGATTTGTTTTGTTGACCTACTCTGGTTGTAGACACAACAGAGGATCCTTCAACATATTTAGACCTGAAGAGCTTTCTTCTTTTTTTTAAATTATATTTTATTATGGTAAGAACACTTAACGTGATATCTGCCCTCTTAACAGATTTTTAAGCACACAATACGTTATTGTTGACTATAGTTACAGTGTCGTAGAAGTGATCTCTAGGGCTTATTTATCTTGCTGGACTGAAACTCTATACCTGTTAATTAGTAACTCGTTACTTTCAGGGGTCATTTCTATAGTTCATTATGACTTCTTAAAATTGGGTGGTAAAGTTCTATTTGGAGGCCCAATTTTGTTCCATACCACTGCTCCAAGACTGGGCCTGCTCAGACCAGGTTAGCGCCAGCCATCACTCACATTCATCTTTGTGCTGCTACTTTAAACCTTTTGGGTAAATTTATACCCAAACTGAGTTGCCAGTATAACAGACTTCTCCTTTGCAGCCTGAATCTAGGAGACTAAAGTTCACTTGGTACTAAAAATGTGGTTCTGATACAAATAGGCCTGAAAAGGAAATTGGGAATGGTTTTCACTTTATTTTCTAGTGTATTTATCACATGCGAAGTTAGTTAAGATAATGGTAGTATCACATACAAGGTTAGTAAAGACGAAGGTAGCTGCTATAACAAATAAAGCCAACTTTCTCCAACATCACAGAAGTTTTTCATCGTATATCTTTATTAAGCTTTTTTAATGTTGTGGATACATGAAGCCCTAAAGGAAATGGGGAGAATTAGAAGTGAGATAGCAAGGATGAGGTTCCCTAGCCAAGAGATAAAGTGGTACAGTGTTGGAGTTCAAGTGCAGTACAAAAGGTGCAGCATGGGATAGATTGACCACCATGCAGGCAGATGATTTTAAGACAGAAATGAGGACTGGGCTGGGGGTGTAGCTCAGTGGTGGAGTGCTTGCTTAGTAAGCATGAGGCTCTGGGTTCAATGCCCAGCACCAAAAAAAAAAAAGACAGAATTGAGATATTGAGATACAGACTAGATAAAGGAGAAAGATTAGGAATTAAGTTAGGTTAGTATAGGATAAAAATGTGCAAGCTTATGTGTGCATGGCACATTCCCACTTACAAAGCGTGTTCACATGTATTATCTTGTGCTATGGTTTGGATGTGGATCGTCCCCCAAAGGTTCATATGTTGGAAACTTAGTCCTCAGGATGACAATGATGTTGAGGCAGTAGAGCCTACAGGAGGCCAAGGCAGAAGGATCGAAAGTTGAAGGCCAATCTGGGTAACTTAGCAAGAACCTATCTCAAAATGAAATTTTAAAAGGGTTAGGGACATATCTCAGTGGTAGAGCATTTGCCCAGCATGTGAAAGACCCTGGTTTCAATTCCCAGTACTGCAAAGAGAAGAAGAGGACTTAATGGGACATAATTAGGTCATGCGGGGAGGAGGTGGCTGCCTTCAGGGGAAATCAGACAAGTTCTCGTAGGATCTCAGTTCCCACAAAAGTGAATTGTTGTAAAAGAGGGAGCCTAGTTCCTTAAAGCTTTCTGGCTCCCTGTCTTGCCCTGTGACCTTTCCCTCTTGCACAGACTCACACCTTGATGCTACCCAGCATGATATAATGCAGCTAGGGAGGCCCTTGTGAGAACTAGTGCCCTGGTGTTTGGACTTGCAGCCTCTATAACTGAGCCAAATACTTTTCTTTATAAGTTACCCCCTCAGGTATTTTGTTACAGCAGTGGAAAATTGACTAATACATTTTGCTTAGGTTTTACAAACAACAAGGTGGAGAGCCTTGGGAAATTTTAATACTCTAATTTCAAATATTCAGGAAAATCTGGAGGCAGAGTGACTTACCCTAGTGAGTAGTGAGCCAGGGCACAGGTTTGGGTGTTATACCCCTAAAAGCAGAGCGTTTCCCCTAACTTCATGATCCTCATGGAGATTTGAGGCATTACTGAAGCCCAGGGGCTGCAGAGGTGAGCGGTCATGCTTTCCTGCGTGCTTTCTCTCCCTTCCCCCAGTGTCCTGAGAACATAGCCTCATGATGCCAGCCACGTTCCCATGGAAATCACTCACCAGTGGCAACCTGTTCCAGAAACTCGGGGACGATTAGCTGCAGCCTAGTTGGTCTCCTGCTTTTGTGAAGTCTGTACTTAGTCCTTTGAGGGCTCACTGTTTAACAGGAGTCTTTTTTTCTTTTTTTCTTTTTTTTTTTTTAAAGAGAGAAGGACAGTGACAGAGAGAGAGAGAGAGAATCAATTTTGGTTGAGTTGTTCACATGGCTTTCATTGCTCTGACACTTAGCTGTCTGTGTAAGTGGGTGCTGGGGTTTGAACCCATGTACATGCGCATGCCAGGCAAGCACCACAACTGCCAAGCCACAGCTCCAGCCCAGGAGTCTTTATTTTAACAATTATCTTATCATATTTTCTTTTATTTAGTTGTTCCCTCTGTTTTCACTGTCTCTCTCTCATCCACCTACTCCCATGTTTCCCTGTTATGGAGTTGTGTTTGGTGCCAAATTTTCCAATTTCTTTCTAAGAAAAAAACTGTACAAGGTATCAAGCCTGGCCAACGAAGGACCTGTCCTGCCAGTGTGGTTTGAGGTTTCGAATTTATACATATACTGCTTTGTCCCAGTACTGTCTTTATCCTGAGAAATCCCAGAGAGAAAGATTATCGAGCTGGCTAGGAAGTTGTTTTCCTCCAAGAGCAGTGCACTGGTATTGATAAGAAAACAATCGAAAGGTGCTTGAAATTTTGCAGAAAACTCAGTGAACACCGGTGTTAGGTTGCAAACTGACAGCTCAGCTCTTTCTAGCATCCAAGGCAACAGCCTGCTGTTTTCCCAGGTGGCTCTGAATGAAACAGGAAAATGCAGTGGCCCATTTGTCACTGCCCCAGGTGCAACATATGCATGCCAATTGGTGCATGCAGCCTGCAGGCCTACTGCTGCCTGCCCCATGCCTGCATCTCAGTCTCCAGGCTTCGCTTTCACCGAGATGAGGGCACAAAGTGCTGCCTTCCCTCCTCCTCCTCTGAGTAGGTGATTAAATCCATTCTTCTGAGATTAGAATCAACTTGGCCATCCCCACCGTGTGTCATGCTCCATGTAATCCTTCCCACCCTTAAATTCAAAATATGGTCTTTTAGGACTGTTGGGACACATTGCTGGCATGCCAGCCTGTGTACCTCAAGGGTACTCTGGTGTCTGGTGTACAGCAGACATGCTGGCACATTCTTCAGGAAATGCTGAACTGGAATATCACCCCACTTTTGTCCCTAAGTTGAGTGAAGGCTTAGAGGATCTTGGGTGCATAGTCTACAGAGATGGCACAAGAGAAAGATTTGGGGTTTTCTTGGAGGAGAAAGCCAGGTAGTGATGTCCTGTGTCACTTTATGCTGAACTCAGCGCCCAGTACCCACTGCAAATGGAATAAACTGATTGGTAGCTGATAATATCCCTTTTGCTTTTCTGAGAAGTAAAATGAAATATATTATACAGAAGTGACATTACAGATATAAAATTAGCTTAAGAGAAACTCTAGCTCTAGAATAATTTAAGGGCATTTTATTATGGATTTTGGTCACACATTTAGAGCTACTTTCTTTGATGACGACTTAATCTCGGTTACAGGTGAGGGAATGTATCTGTGTAGGGTAGCCCGACTTCTGAAAGACCTAGGTGCCGCTGACACATTGGGCACTGCCTCTACTTACTTCCTGTTCCATCGAGTATAGAGAGGGAGCTCTTGGCCTTCTGAGCTGGAGATATGCGAAACCCAAATATAGACTCTCAGAGTGCGCCCAGACATAGTGATTCCATGTGGCAAGAAGGTCACTGTGTCTGCTTTTCCTGCCAACATACCCTGGCTCTTAATCTATGGCTGCCTTGTGCAGCTAGAGAGTTGTGCCAGGAAGCTACACTTTGTGACTGTGAGGCATTATGAGAATTTAAAATCATGTCAATGGAGTTTTGTCTGGATAGGCAAGGGGAGGGAAGTTGTACACAGCTTTAGAAGAAGACCAACTTTTAACATCTTTTTGTTTGTTGGCCTGAGAGCTACCATAACTCATTAAAAAAAAAAAAAAACTCTCTGACACCCAGCTACAAATAAAATCTACTCTACCAATTCTGCCAAAAATATAAAAAGTCACCCTCCCACCAGCAAAAAAAAAAGTACTGTGTTTATTCAAGCCATGGGATTATAAGTGGATTTTACCGTTTTCTTTGAGCTTTTCTATACTTTCTATAATGTACATTTCTTGAATTTGCAGTGTAAAATAAAGCAATGAATCCAATTTAGGAAGCAAAGCCTTGCTCTACCCCAGCTAACTGATTGTGTTCCTCTGGGTGTTTGGTATTAGGGCTGTGCAAATGACATGGGCAGGGCAGTCCCTGCCTGTACCCCTGAAACAGGCCTCCCTTCACTGCCAGTGCCAAAGGCTGCTGGGCCAGGAGACACCCATCCTGAGAGAACTCTGGCAGCAGGGAGGACCAGAAAAAGAGGCAGATACCTCAGCAGCAGGAGGGTGTTATGTTCACGTCCAGTTGTCTCCAAGAGTCCAGTCTGCCTGACATGTGCTTGTTGTGAGGGAAACTGTCACTCACGTTCATCTGGAAGCACTGCATTCTCACCCTGAGAACACCCAGCTGATGCACATTGTTCTAGAAGTTGGAGAAATCCTGTTTTCCAGATCTATAGGGATCAAATAAAATGTAATAAATATAGACAGATAGCTATCTGGGAGGAAACACCTCTGGAGAAATTCCAAAGGTCCCTTTGGGGTTGGGGAGTGGAGAAAGACAAGATTTTCATTTAGTTAGACTCAGAGCTTTGATACTAAGGCTGGTTATTGACAAGCACTCAGTCCATCAACCAATACTGCCGTTGTCCTCTGAGCCCAGGCCATGTGGAGCTTAAAGTGAGCAGGCTGGCAAAAAGGGCATTCATAGCCATGACACTGAGTCATCTCACCTTTGGGCACAATTCCTCCAGCTAGTTTCCTCAAAAGCTCCGTTTCTCATGCATCACATCCTGACCTATTGTTGAAGGCAGTGGGATTCCTCACTCCAGTGGGTCTTTTTTTTTTTTTTTTTAAAGAAAGAGGGACAGTGAGAAAGAAAAAGAGAAACAACTTTATTTAGGTTTTCACATGGCTTTAGTTGCTCCAACACTCAGTTGTGTATGTGGTGCTGGGGTTTGAACCTGGGTCCTTGTGCTTGCCAGGCAAGCGCCGAAACCGCTGAGCCACCACTCCAGCCCCACTCCAGTGGGTCTTAATCTTTGAACTTGACGTCATGACCCATGCCTGTACCACACAGCTCAGGAACAGAATTCCTTGTGGTTTATATGACAGAACCTGTTGGGGAGGTAAAGCCCTTATTAATAATAGATTATTTATAATCATGATAAGATCTCATTCATCACTTTCTAACGTCCTTCTATGTACTTCCTTATGATGACAAATGTAAACCTCGATTTTATTAGGAAAAAAATCTGTGCTAATCCATTTATTTTAGCATTCATTTGCTAAAACAAGTCAATCATATCATGAATAACTTTAAGATAGATTAAGAATTTAAAGGAAGTTAATTTTCAAGACATATTAAGTAGATATTGTATTATGGGACACATATATGGCAAGTCAGAAAGGTTGAATAATAATCGAATGGTTTGTGTTTGACAAATACCATCCTAGGATGTGCTGCTTGGCCAAATTCATTTTTTTCTTCTTTCTTTTTCTATTTTTAATCCTAGTATCTTAGAATGAAGCTACATAGAGGATAAATTGCTTACAAGAAAAATAGTTGCAAACAGTTTTAATAATGATTCTAGTAACTTTCAGAGAGTGTCAAAAAAGACTTATTGCTTCCCTGGTGAAGCAGGGGAGTTGCCTTTTCTCTTCAGATCTGGGTTTCAGAACCATCATTCCATCCTCTTGTGGAAAGCAGGGCTGTTGGATGTTTCTATACCCCAACATGCTTGTTATCTCCATCATAACCATGTCCATATACATGTGTGTGTGTGTGTGTGTGTGTTTGTGTGCACATGCGTGCACACTTGTATTAATGGTAACAAGATAAGTGCCATGTCCCGGCTACCCTGTGATTTATATTAAATAAAGACATGATGATGTTGGTGGCCCCTAATTCTCCATTTTCTATTAACCACCCTTGCCCAAGTAAACTGTTTCTGATCTCTCGTAGATGGAAATCCTCTATGAATGTGGAAGCCATTAGCAGAGTAATTGCTGTCTGTTGCCATGACAACCAGCCGCTGCAGTCACCTGCCCGAAGTCCTGCCAGACTGCACCAGCTCGGCTGCGCCCGTGGTGAAGACTGTGGAGGATTGTGGCAGCCTAGTGAATGGGCAGCCACAGTATGTCATGCAAGTTTCAGCCAAGGACGGGCAGCTGCTGTCAACAGTAGTGCGGACTCTTGCCACCCAGAGGTAGTACCACAATTAAAATAAATGAATCCGTAATTGATCTGGAGACTGTTTGTCAGATGGAAAATGCTAAAGGGAATGTAATTAGTACTCAGGTCTTTGTGTCAGGTGAGAGGAGGTGCTAGTAAGGAAAATTAAAAAAAAAAACTGCACAAGTTCTATCATCACCGTTTCTATAGCAATAGGGCATAAAGCTGAGATTCACATTGTCTAGTGTTTTGCTTAAAATCGCACTTGCAGAGCCAGACAGGGAAGGATCCCACACGATGCAGGGATGCTTGCTTTACATCTATTATTTTGACATTGCTGTGGTAATTATACTCCTATTGTCTTCAGAAGCCCTTTGTTAGAATAGAATAAGTAAGGCACCTAATTTCAGATGACTGAGCCAGAGTGGTTGGATTTGTGGGCACAACTTTTGAAGTGACATTTCTAGTGTGCATGCTGATCAACATTGCCTGATGAACACACTGCATGGGACCACTTTCTGGATGAGTTTCCTCTCACCATGTGGGGGTTTTTTCTGTTGTCTCCTCCTTTGCCCTCTGTGGTCCCCACCTGACCTCTGAAGTGCTATTGTTACAACCTTCACAGCTGTTTTCCCTGTGATGAACCAAAGCAAGGGTGAATGAAGGTTCTGAACAACTTGGAGACTGCTTATCCAGGCTGGCACTTTGTCCTTGTGCTGCTATTGCCCAATAGCAGATTGGGGGCCTTGGGCTGCCAGGTTAATAGGTGCACCTTGGCTTCTCCAGCTTTCTTTCAGAATGGCTAAGTGGGACTTCTGACATATGAATGTAAAGTGTATGCAGCCACCAGACTTTCCCTCTAGTGCCAGTGCTGAAACCCAGGACCAGTAATTCACACTTGACTGCTTACCTCAGTCCGAGTGATAGGTCTACCCCTGAGGTACAGGCCCATGCCCTAAGGTCCATTCATAAGCCTTCAGCAGGACAATTCGTGGTACCATGGCCAGGACACAGTGGCCCTCACACACAGAATCACACCCATTCATGCTGTAAACATTGTTCATATGCCTTCTGTTTAAAATCTGTGTGGCTGTCACAAAGCAAAGAAATAGAAACATATTTAATAGATATTTTTCCACTACTTGGAAAATTTCCAAAAATTAATTAAGACTCAGAACAGGATGAGGTGAAGTGAGACTGGATGACTGGGTGTGTACCAGTCATTCTGACATCCATCAGTCACCTTGGTTGATCAGGAAGACAGGCTACAGATGAAGTGACTGAGACCTGTGAGTATTTCTGTCCATTAGGTGTCCCTGCTCTCCCACCACACAGCGATGCAAACAAGAGGGTGGCAGAGCATTGCATATACATGGGACAAAGTGGATGAAGGAGGACAGGTGGAAAAAGTCAACTCTGTCACCGTTCTGCCCTTGCCCCCAAAATAAGTGTGTCTTTTGAGCAAGTTGGAAGGAGGCCTTTTCCTCTTTAATCCCCATCTAACCATCACTCATTCTCAGAATCATTCCCAGAATGGCCTTTGGGAAACAGCAGTGTTTCCATGGCTGTTTCCTGTTGGAACAAAAAGGGTATTGGCCATGGTCACTGTCATCTTTTGGGTATTTAGGAGAGAGAGGGAGGTAGGCAAGGAGGCTAGTGCTAGGGTTGTTAGAGATCATGATAACATTTTAAAGTCTAAAGTCCAAGAAAGGATAGCACAAGCAACATAAGAAAATGGGGTTCAGGGCTGGAGATGCAACTCATTGGTAGAGTACTTGCCTGTCATTTGTAAAGCAGAACTGACAAAAAAAAAAAGGGGGTGGGGTAGGAAGAGAGAGAGAGAAGGAAGAAGACATGGATCAGATAGGGAACAGTCTTCTCAGAGTTCACAATACCCATTGAGAAGTGAGGCCATCTTATTTGTTCCTTTCACTGGCCACTGACTTCCATAGTGAGGCCATGTAGTTTGATTTGGGCCTGAGTTTTTCCATGGTGACACTAGCTTGCATCAACTAGACGTTTATTACGTGCTGGTCCCTAATTCAAGCTCTGATCTGCACTATCTTTTCTCATCCTCGTTTTAGAGACAAGGGGACTGAAGTACAGGAAGGTGAAGTTTCCTGCCCAAAGTGAGCTGGTCATAAGTCCCTGAGCAGGGTTCTGAGCCCAGGCAGCTGGGTGGCAGAGCCCGCGCTGGGGACCACTAATTCTACTACACTGTCTTCGCAGACTGTGCAGCAGTGGTTTTTCCAAAAGAAAAGGCAGAATTCTAGGCAGAGGCCACCTCAGTAGGACATACTCATCACTCACTTTCAGTTCATTGTCTTTGGCATCCCAGAGCTCATTCTCCGAAAGCTCAGAGGGCCATTTGCCACTCCGCTGTGTGCTCTGGCTCAGTCCACGATTCTGTGTGGTGGCTTCAGAGTTGATTGCCAGTTCACTTCCCTCCTCTCATTCTCCCACCCCACTGAAAAGAGAAATGAAAGGAACCTCTGGGGCTATAAAAATGTCCTCGCCTGCTTCTGAAGATGTAATTTGTCTAGAAAATACAATATCTGTTCTTAATGGTGAGGAATGATTTTTATTTTTTTGATTGGTAGTTTGCTTGAATGTCATCTACGTTCAAGACAAAAATAACGTGTTGCTCATTTTCACTCACTTTTGGCCCTAGGCCACACCTGACTACTTTGATATTGGCATTTATATTTATACATCTTTATATTTATATATTCTATTTTTATGTTGGCAAAAGTGGATGGCCCAAGTGCTCTGAAGTGCCCAAGACCACTGACTCCACTGCCACAGTCAAGTGCAAAAATCTAAGGGGTCTTAAAGCAGGTATCTGTTTTGAGCAGTTGCCACTGGGGAGGGCCCCAATGATACAGAACTAGAAGCCATCCACATGACATGGGTCACAGCCCAGTGACCAGCAGGTGCCCCTCCTTCTCTTACAGCCCCTTCAATGACCGGCCAATGTGCAGGATCTGCCATGAAGGCAGCAGCCAAGAGGACTTGCTCTCTCCATGTGAATGTACGGGAACCTTGGGGACAATTCATCGGAGCTGCCTGGAGCACTGGCTGTCATCCTCAAACACCAGCTACTGTGAACTCTGCCACTTCAGGTTTGCAGTCGAGCGCAAACCCAGACCGTTAGTGGAGGTCAGTAAGTGGGGCACGTCCTGAAAACTTAGCTCTAATGAGCAAATGATGTCTGCTTTTATGCCTGGATCACAAACTCCGTACAGCTTCACTGAAGCACAGTAATAGCTCTGTGAGAGTGTGTGTGTGTGTGTGTGTGTGTGTGTGTGTGTGTGTGTGTGTGTGTGTGTTGGGAGAAAGAAAAGCAGACAGGGAGGGACAACTTGTCAACTCACTTGAGAGCCAACAGTAGAAGGGTGACCTCAACAGAATCGGACTGAAAAAAGTAGAAGAAAACAGTGTAAGGAGAAAGGGAAGTTCAGAGATGTGGCCTCCATTTTTCAGTCCCTATGAAGTGGAACAAATAGATCAAACTCTTTTCTCTCTGCACACCCACTGCCCAACTTGGAGCAACAGACAAATGGCATCTGGGTTGCATACCCTGAGAGGTCTGAGGGAGAAAGTATAGCTACATATACAATGGAGTTAGAGTCACACTTCCTGGGTTCTGTGGCCTTGGGTAAGTTACTGTACCTCTTGTATTATTGAAAGGAATTAATAAGTTAATATGCATAAAACAGTAACTCAGGGCACACGTGAAAGCATTTGAATAAAAACTTTCTTTCCTGGGATATCATGCACAAGCACTTTTCAGCTAATAACCTAGTATTGGAATCTCTTTTCTTAGAAGTGATGCTATCAACCCAGCAACCATTAAAATGGCAGGAAGTTCTTTTCTGTGTTTTTGGAGGCATAGGATCCTTCTTGAGACCTAAGATCTGGTCTGGTAATAATCAGAGGAAGTGGAGAAAAATATTATACTATTTCTGCCATCCCTTCTACCACCAAATTCAGGTAGTCAATTAAAGGCTAGATATTAGCAATCATAAATATTTTAATGTATCATGAGGCAGAGCTAGCTGAAAGGGACCAAGACATTGTACCTATGAGCCAGACCTCCTGATAAGCATATTTCAGCAGCTAACCCTGTGAAGCCCTGGAATTAGAACTAGAAACAGAGATCAAGGAGCCATTCTTGGAGACCACTAAATAAGTGTGTTGTCACCAGGGCACTGAAAAATTCTGCAGAGCTCTGTGTATATGTCTCTTGGTTTTGACCTTGAAATTTTAATCAGGACTATAACTAGGGCTTGTTTTAGCTGTGACTTACTTGACTTGCCTCAGTAGATACTGGATCAAATGACCTCTTAATTTAGCCATCTTGCCATTTAACATCCACTTTCAGAAATTCATATTTGGAGAGTGTCTGTCAGGGATTTGACCTGTGCCAGATTCACTGGGAGTTAACATTTCAGAACTCCTCTGCAGAGGAGGAAATATAATCAAATAATAAGCAAATGAGGTGGTGATTTCTCTGACCCAGTGGCAAAAGTAAAAAGAAGCCTGTTTCTCCTTTCCAGAAACTTCTTGGAATCTTCCCAGTTTGATAGTACAGCCTCTCCAAGGCAACTAGCTTCCCAGAGTGAGGAAATCCTGCTTTTAAATGGATTCCATCCAAAGGTCTTCTTTACAGATGTCTCCCCAGTGAAGAAGACTTTTGCTTTCGATTGATAAAAATTCCAGTATACATACATGTAATGTGTAACAAACAAGGGGGTATGCGTGTGTACATGTGTGCACATGCCTCATGTCTTTCTAATGACATGCATGTGTCAAATCACCCAGTGAATGCTTTCAGTCTCAGACTGAAAGCACACCACACACACAGGTTTCTTCAAAGTTGCTGATGTCGGGTCGCAGACTGACTTCAGAATGGTAGACAGCTGTCATCAAACAAGGAAACAAGGAAACCTTCTCAACAAACCTTGAGAACGTGCGAGGTGCTCCACAAGATTTAGGACTTCGCCTACAAAAACTTCACCCAAACGGTCACTGTGGTGAAATTTTCATTGCACAAATGGAATGTGACAATTTTCAGAGTTAATGATGATTGAACAAGTTGAAAGTGAAAGGCAAACTTCTCAGGCTGGGGAGGCTGGCCATTTGATCATCCCATGGTGAAATGAACTTGCTGTTTGACCACAAGCAGTAAAAAGTTGTCTTTGGTTTCTCAGCTGTAGGACAAATGAGAACCAGGTGTGTGCAGATTTGTAAACAAATGACATGACTAATTGACTTTTCCCTTCTTACCATAGGGCAGGCTTATTTGTAGTGAACATTGCATCTCAATATTTTTGCCATGAGATAAACGTGCATCTTTTTTTCAGTATATCAGTCAAGCCTGCCTGTTTGGGTTAAGGATTAGGAGCAACATTACTTTATTCCTCATTTTTATTCTTTTAATTGCTTTAATCATTACTTTGTTTACCAGCTGGATCTGCCTTCTCATTAAAGCAAGAAAATTCCATAACATTTAATTTCAAAATCGAAGTGACAATAACAGCTCTTGTTGCTAGAGGAAGCAGTTTTAAAAGTCATTTATAAATTTTATTTGTCAGCATCTAGATGCTAACATTGGTTGGAATTACTTTAACACCTCCAACTTGTACTTTTCAGCAAATCCTCTGAGGCCTTCATTCAGCACAGCCCTCAGATCCACTTTACCCTTCCCTAGGGCACTTCTTCATTTCTTTGTCTGTCCTATCTGCAGCCAGCAGTTGGATGTTCATTTTTAACTATTGAGGAACCCAGGGCTGGTTGCATAGACACAGGCTGCCATGGGAAGTCTTTTTCCCCCACAAGGATGAATTTCTACTCATATGGCCAAACCAATGGGCTGGTTTTATTAAAATCTCCAAACCGGGTGTCCGCTCCCTATTTTGCCACTGACTGTGTGGCTCAGATCAGTTTCTCCAAGCTTCACTATGGAAGAGAGCGAGTAAGGAGTTCTCCATAACTTCTTTTGGTCTCTATATGACTAAAAATTCTTATTTAAAAAAAAAGTACACTTATCCAGGCATGGTGACATATGCATATAATCCCAGTGACTTGGGAGGCTGAGGCAAGAGGATGGCAAGTTCAAGGCCAGCCTCAACAACTTATTGAGACCCTGTCTGAAAATAAAAAGGGCTGGAAGTGTAGCTCACTGGTAAAGCGCCCCTGGGTTCAATCCCAAGTATCCCCTCCAAAAAAAAAAACAAAGCTATACTTAAAATGGGTACATTTTATGATATGTAATTTATATCTCAATAAATTAATTTTTGTGTCTGTCTACTTACCTCTCTACCTACTTACCTACCTTTCCTACCTGCATATATGGTAGGTCTTTAGTCTCTTGGTGGATACATTACAAATGTTATAACTTAAATTTTGGGGGTTTTTTGTTGTTGTTGTTTTTGGGTTTTTCGCTGCAAAGTAAGCCAATAACCAAGAGCTAATTTCAACCCAAGACAGCTACATCGCAGTCATCTAGTTTAGTCAGATGTGGATGAATTTCTGCTGCAGTCCAGCTAATGCAAATCTCATAGGTCTGTGTCCAGTTGTGCAAGGCTTGAAAGCATTTAAAATGTATACAGCAAAAAGGAAGCTCAGATGAAATACAGGCATTTCCTACCTCCGCAGCTAGCTTCTCTTGTGAAGTCTGTGTGGTTGTTGTTGATGATGGAAAATTGCACCCCATGGCAATTTGTAAGATGAATTATCCCCAAGAATAATGACCCACTAGAACATCGTAAATAGGTGTCCACTAACCATAAAAGGATTCACTGAATGACCAGCCTAGGTGGTTTTATGGTCTCCTTCCTGCTCATTTTTAGCTTTCCTCATTTCTTTCTGTAAGGTGAACTCTGATACCATTCTTTTATAACAAAGGGTAAAATACAGCAAGCCAATAAAAATACCATAATTCATTCCCCCAAATGTGTGCCTTGACTCCAGCCTATTGCCATGATTGCATTTTTGATTGACCAGTTTGCACAGTAACCCCATCTTGCTATGTGCAAATAGCATGCTGGTAACATCTCTTTCTAATGTCGGGATATTTGCCACTAGGCTTCCCTAGGAATGAATCGGTAACATCCAGCCTTGCCCAGAAAACCCATAAAGTTATAGATCAGCTCAAAAACATCATGATTAAAATGAAACAGCCAGGAAACGGTGGAAATCTAGAAAAGAGGCTTTCTAGGCTCTGATCTTCCTCTGATGAGGGAGACATGGTGATTTTTCACAGAAGGAGTGATTATATTTCCATATTCCTGTTTCCTTTACACAGACCCAACTGATTGATAAGAATTGTATGAACAATTTAAAAGCTGTTCCCTATGAGTCAGCGGTTTAGCTAAATTGAAACTGAGTGTTTTCACACATATCAGTTACCCAGAATAATAGGATGTAAAGCTAGGAAGGTGAGGATTAAGAGATTTTTTTCCTAACTTTTTTTACTTATTTTTTTTTAAGTCACTAGATGAAAACAGTTGTTAAGTATGCCCTGGATTCAGTATAATCTCCAGCTACACAGCAGAGAGAAAAAACACACAGAGCAGGGAGAACTGCACACAAAGAAACCACATTGTACCTTGGCACTTGCTAGTTAATGGATTCAAGACTTCACTTGACTCCTAATATGTGTATATTAGGCAAACACATTGGTTATAGTGCATTTTGCTTTCTTTTGATTTTTAAATTTCATCCAAGTAAAAACCAGCTTTTTGTTTCAGAGCATTTCCTTTCATCAGCAAACTCTCATAGCATTCGGGTGATTAGGGAATTTTACCATAAGGGATAAAAACTGAGTCACAGCCATGCCCAGGCGAGAGGCCCACTATTCCATTCCTCATGGGAAGGTGGACAAATTTGTTTCTTCACTTCAATCCGTTAGTGCATTGCAGCAAATAAGGGGGCTAGACCATAATAGTCACATGTGATAGGTGTGTTTTACTGGATAGATACTTCTTTTTATTGAAGAGTATGAAAGCTGTTAGGTGGGGTGTGCACTCCCCAGTTCTTCCAGGCCTTGCCTGCTGCTCAGTCTGCCCCAGTCCCCTTTACTGACTTCGTTACCTGCCTACCATTTATATGTGAGATGCCAGAATTGGATGATTTCTCCCACCTTTGAAAGAGTTCTCTGTGTATTTCTTTCTACCTGCATCTTTCTTTCAGGGAATTATAGACTGCACCTAATGATCTCCTTCCTGTTGTCCCCACATTACAAGGGAGCTGAAAGGGTTGATTGAAAATCACAAGGTAAATGAATCTCTAAGAGACACTGTGCTCACGCGCCCAATGGTATCAATAACGACAATCACTCTGCCTTGCACTTGAGTACACTCTGGCGCTGACCAAGTGTTTCCTTGACCTCTGACAAGGTTGCCAAGCGGGCTCCCATCAGATCACACTGCCTCCATGTGGACTTGTGGCACTGTTTTTGTGCCAGCAGTTGAGGTGACACGTGTGATGACCGAACCCCAGCAATATTTGATCCTGCAGTTGTTCAGCCTGGAATTTTTCTTCTGGTTTTGTTAACTAATTTGGCAGTTGCTTCGTTACTTAAAGCTTAGCTACAAAGAAGCTGTTTTAAGGTATCTATTAAATTCACAGCTTGCTTCATTAAAAATCACTTCATTAAAAAAGCAAGCCAACCAAAGTGTTCACATGGCCGTGCCAGATGGGAGTGAGGCTGACTGCTTGATGCCTGTGCTTTCAGCCCATCCACTGCTGGTATAGGATTAATTTGGAGGGAAAATCAAGTTCCCTGCATAAAAAGAATCACATGAGCAGTTTCTTTGTTTTAAATTGTACTGATACTTGCAGTTAACTTGGGTTGCTACATGCATTCGAACCACCTTCTCAAAAGGATGTGGCTCAGCCCGAGTCGCTGCTTCCTTTGCCGCCCCAACTGAGAACTCCTGCCAACACAAAAGACACAATACAAAGGCACAAAACACTCAGAATTGTTCCATGTGACTTCATTTTAATTATTCTATGTTTCAAAAACTAGGAGAACAAAGAAGAATCCTACAAATAGGTGTGTATTCACTACCCGGAATTAGCAAATGTTAGCATGTTGTGAGCCACATACCTTTCATAAGGCAGCTTCCCAGGGGCAAAGAAAGCCTGCTCAAAAGACCTCGTTAATTCATCCTTACACATTCTCAAACATGAGAGAAAATCTAGCAAGGTCTTCTTCAAGCACATCTGGGCCAAAAATAAAGAGGAAGTCAATAAAATAAGACAGGCAATCCTGAAAGATTCTGGACACTTTCCGCTAACTCCAAACACAGGAACAAATAGTACAGCAAATGTTGATTGTCAAGGGGTCTTTGAAAGGCAGACAATTAAAAGTTATTACATGGGTGTTGGGTGGTAGAGGTGACAGTCCCTGGGCCAATAGCAGAAGAGCTTTGTAGAGGGGAGTCAGAGAAAGCAATAAAATGTCACTGAATGGCTACAGTTGGTAATCATCTTTCTCCCGAATCCTGCTAAAATAGAAAGGCACTAGTAGCCCTCAGAAAATGCCCTGAGCAGGATACAGGTACCTATTGAAACCAAAGGGAGATAAATTGCAGGAACTCTGTGCAAATTTCTGAAGATTTATAGAACATACGTAGCATTCCATGTTGAGGGCTTCTGCTGGTTTTATCAACAAGTGGCTTTTGACTCTGAAGAAAGAATACACAGTCTCAAAGAAATAATACTGTGAGTTATTGCGAGCAGTGTATAATGATAGTTAAATTCTGCCTAACAGTCAGTTATTATTGGCAGTAGATATTGCCAATACAAATACAGTAATTTGTATTGCTATATGAATGAGTAAAGTGGAAGAATATCCACTGGGAGATCAGTGGTCCTTTGATAATTAAGTGACACCCTGCTATCACCCTTCGTGCTAAGAGCCTCATTTTCCAGGATATGCATTGATCTTGACTCTAATCCAGTGGCATTAATTTACTTTGCATTCATCTATTTTTAGCTTTAAGATGTCCAAACCCCAAAACATTTTTTCTTAAATTATGTTTACCCATTTCCTAGTCTAAGGGGATATATTACATGCTATATGCTTCATGTAATCATTTTATTTCAATGTCTCCAGTATCCCTGTATGTAATAACAAAGATGTTATCCCAATTTGTAAATGAAGAGACTGTAACTCGGTGGCATTAACTTACTTCAAAAATCTTAAATGCTTTTGGCCTCAGGGCTAGTAATTGAGGAGGCAGAAAAAGAGTCCAGGTGTGTATCGCTCCAGAGTCCACATTCTTCCTACTATACCTGGTGTTAGTCCAGTTGGGCTGCTATGACAAAATATCATAAGCTGAGTAGTTCACGAACAGTACAAACTTACTCCTTGCTGTTCTGGAGGCTGGGAAATCCAAGATCATGGTGCCAGGGTGGTCCAGTTCTGGTGAGGTCTCTTCCAGACTGTAGGCTACTGAGTTCCTCACATGGGAAAATGAAAGTGCTAGCTTTCAAGGATCTCCTTTATGAGGGCACTAATCCCAATCATGAGGGCCCCACCCCCATGACCTGATTACCTCCCAGAGGCCTTGTCTCCTGATACTGTCAACTAGGGAGTTAAGATTTCAGCATGTGCATTCAGACCACAGCACTTGGCTTCTTCTTGCTTCTTTGCTCTTCTTCCTTTGCTCATTAACATACATATGTGCACACACAGAACTGAGGGCTTCCTTACCAATTACCTTTCCACAGGATGAGATATACTTCAGAAAGAGGAGAGTGAAGAAAAGTTATGATTAAGCCCAGCTTTCCTCTTGGCATTGAGGTTGTCTATTGAATCCAGAGCTGTTGGGGAGGCGTAAAGGATGGCTAGTGGAGCACAGAGGCTTTCAGGACAGTGACTCTGTTCAGTCTGATAGTATGATGTTGGATACGTGCCACTATACATTTGTCAAAACCCACAGAATGTCCAACACCAAGAGTGACCTACAACCTTAGCCCTGGATCTGGGGTGATAATGACATCAACGGAAGTCCATCAGTTGTACCACATGTGACACTCTGGAAGGGGATGTTGAGAGTGAGGGATGCTCAAGGTAGGGACAAGAAGCATATGGAAACTCTGTGCTTTCTATTCAGTTTTGCCGCAAATAAAAAGTGCTCTAAAAGGAGCTGGAGAGGTGGCTTAGCAGTAGAACACTTGCCTGGCATGCATGATGACCTGGGTTCAGACCCTAGCACTGCATACCCAACTAAGTGGAGGAAACACGAAAACTAGATGAAAAAGCAAAATTAACTATTTCTCTCTCCCTCCCTCTCTCTTAAAAAAATGCTCTGAAAAATAAAAGTACCAAGCAATGCTAGATTGACTGCTAAGAAAGTAGAGTGGCATTTCTTCTGCGTCTCTTTATGCTTAGTCTAGTTGGAAACAACTTTTGGCTACAACAACCTATGAGAAGCCAAAAAAAAGAAAAGAAAACTTCTTAGTTTCCAAGGGACTTAATACACCCTCTCTGTTTGTCTTCTTGCCCAGTTATTCTCCCTGTGCATTTGAGTTTTCATTTTACTGAGTCATTATGTCACCAATTTCTCCCAAAGGAGAGATGTTATAAGAAAGCCTAGTAAACTCAAAATTGTTTAGAGCTTTTTCCCTCCTTCATGAAGGGTTCTGAACGTTAATCACTCATACGTGGCTGAGCACACTTATGAGATAAATTTCTTTAAAGACTGTCATTGCAGTAATTTGGATTGGGAAGCCTTGTTTTGCAACCCATGAAGGAAGATGCTGATTTTTTTTTCTGTTGAACTGTTTATATAATTCCCTCCATTCTTTGCTTTGCTGTCTTTGACAAGTGCAGCAAATTTGGGGAAAGATAAAGAGACTCGTCCGGTCTCGGAGTCTTCCAGCTTCGCCTTCCTTTCCATTGTCCCCCGTGTATTTGGGTGCCAGGCTTTGTCACTGCACGCCTCCACTGTTGAAGAGATAGGGACCTGTGAGATTGGGATAAAACTGCTACCTTGCAATCCATTATTACAGAGTTAGAAGGACAGATGTATGCTGTGATGGATAGGTGAGAATAAAGTTATGTTGTGCTTTTATAATGCAACAGGGGGAAGAGCTTCTTAAGCTTTCAGTTTGGGATTCTGAAAAATAAATTCAATTCTTAGATGTGCTGCCTATGAAAATGTATAAGGATATGTTTGTGACAAATGGAGTCAGATTAGGAGAAGAAAAGAAAATGTGTTACACTTGTCATTTTGTCACTGCTTCACCTCCAGCGATGCTGTTAGAAGTAGAAAGTTGGAACAAGTAGGGAGATTCAAAATCGTTTAGGGCTCTAAGGGAAAATGGCTAATATAGTTAATAGGAAAATCCAGGCAAGTAGGAGCAGTGGGAAAGTTGTAAAATAGAATTTATAGACATTTAAGGACTTCAATCTTAGAAGAATCAGTAAAAGCAGAAATTGGGAGATGAAGGGGAAATAGCCACCATCTTAGAACATACTGCTGCGTTCCTCGGGGTTCGGCCAGCTGCAAAGGCTTGCTGTTTGCCATACGCAGCTAGCAGTGATGGGAGTAAAGTCATGACAGATGGAAGTGATTAATGGCTCCAATTTTCTTCTAAACACTGACTCATCTGCTTAAAATCTATGTCTTTAACGTTGAACCCCAGAAGTCATTCACTTATCAGAATATATACATTTTCAGCTGCTTGTAAGACATACCTGGAAACTCATCCTCTTAGATAAAGATGTGGCAGGCTGAAAGGAAATGCCTGTGTGAGACAACTTGTGCAAGAGGGGAGATTTCTTTAGGGAAATGGACAGGACGCTTCAGTTTTGTTTTGTTTTGCTGTGTTTAACCAAGGGGTTTTCCAGGGTCAGATTTTTTTTAGCAGTTTTATCAAGATATAGTAATTACCATACCATGCAACTCCCCATTGAAATTGTACAACTCAGTGGCATTTAGTGTATTCACAGAATTGTATGGCCATACCAGAATCAATTTCAGAACATTTTCATCACCCTGGAAAGAAACCTCACATACCTCGGCTTTCATTCTCCCATTCCCACCCCTCATCCCCGGGCAGCCTCTGATCTACTTTCAGTCTCTATGGATTTGCCTATTCCAGACACTTCCTATAAATGAACTCCTATAGCATGGGGTCCTTTGCAGTCGCCTTCTTTCATTTAACATAGAGTGTGTAAGGTCTAGTTTCAGATTTTACAGAAAATGTATCTTAATCTTACTTACTACAATTAAGCTTTTAATAGTGGTTCCTTGTTTACCTTGATCTCCATCTCTTCCCCTTCTCATTAACACATCCTGAGGCCTTCACCTGGTGCCACTGTTCTGGGTATGTTAATGCTGTCTTTTTTGGAAGAATAAACGTCTCCATTTTAGAAATGAGGAAACTGGCATAGGGATGTCAAAGGGACCACCTCTTAAAGTTTGGTCTTCTCCTTATCATAGTAGTAAACCCCTATTCATTTTTATACTCTTATTTTATAGAAATCATTTGTGCATTGATTTTTTTAATATTGTTTGAATTTTGGTCATTCTTGTTCAACAAGAGCCCCTTTCTTCCTTTAGGCCCATTACTTTAATTTGAATCTACTGTCCTATGACATCTAAAACAATAATTTTTTTAAACTCACATTCATTTTGTTCCCAACTTTGATTTTCTACTTCGGGTATGTTGGTGAACAGGGTCTAAGGATAAATGATGACTCACAGAAGGCAATCGAATACTGCTGCCCATATTCTCAAATTCATTAAGCCTCAGGGTTGGACTGGATCAAGGGGTATCTTCAGGTACTTCAGAAGAGCATCGAACAGTGACTCTTACCCTTTCCTGGGCCTCAGATATGTTTGACAATGTGATAAAAGCTTGAACTCCCTCCCCTTGAAATGCAGGCATCCAGTGGTCAAACGCAGGTTCAGAGGGGTGACAGGTCTTCTGAAGCCATGCCCCTGGGTCAGGGCCCCCATCTAGAAAGATAGTTACACAGAGATTTTTTTTTTTCAAAGTGTTTTCTATACTCTAAAATATCTTCAGACTGAAAAGTAAGAGAAATTCCTAGCACTTCACTGCCAATTCCCTCTTCTATGAAAAGACCACAATGTATGTGTGTGCCATGACAGTGGTATGATTTACTAGTTTTAAGGGAAGATTCAGTGATTCAGCTATGTATGTATACAGAGACTGGGCTAGTTATTAACTTGTGTTCTTCCATGGTTGGCTTGGTTCTGTCATGGAGACACCTGGAGGGCACATGTCTCAGAATCACTCAAGCTCAAAATACCTCTGTGTCTCCCAGCTGGAGTTGAGCTTTCCCACAGACAGCAACTCTTCATCCAGCCAGTCTCCTGGATGTCCTTCTGGAAGTGACAGTTCCCAATGTCATGTCTCATGTCATTTGCCGCTTAGCCCTTAAGAATGTTGTTAGGGTTTGGATCTTAAGTGTCCCCCAAAAGCTCATGTATTGAAGGCTGGGTGCCCAATGCAGCATCGTTCAGATGTGGGGCCTTTGGAAGGTGACTGCATCCTGAGGGCTGTGACCTCATGAATGGATTAATCCTGAATGGATTCATTGCTTAATAGATTTTGGAGGAGGACCTATGTTATAAAATGCTCTCTCAGGTGAGCAGATTTGCTCACGGAGTTCTGACTCAGCACAGGCTTAAAAGCAATGGAATCAGCCGACCATGGACTGAAATCTCTGAAACTGTGAGCCAAAATAAACATTTCCTCCTTTTAAATTGTTTATCTCAGGTGTTTTGTCACAGTGATAGAAAGGTGACTGACACAGATACCTTCCCTGAGAACAACTCCATGAATTCTACAGACATTGAACACAATTAGGATAGAAATATCATCAAAATAGATGGTGTTGCCCTCTCTGTAACAGTGGTTGATCTTCACCTGGTCATCTGCTATTCTGGGTACCATACCCAATGAAAGATATCCAGAATTCCAGAGAAGCAGTAAAAATGGATGGCTAGACAGGAAGAAGACCTTCTAACAGATCTCAGGAGACTGAGAGAGGCATGTCTAAAATCTTAGACAGTGTGAACGTAGAATGCATAGCATGTTCCAAATTGTTTGTGTGATGGAGAACTCCCTTTGAATTTGAAGACACCCCATGACCATAAGCCATGGCCTTCAGTGGAGCCTTGAGAGAGTCCAGTTCCACTCATTGCTAGGATGCATCTCATGTCCTCAAGATCCTCTTAAATATTGTGTCTCTTTTTGGCAGAAAAACATTGAACCAAAGAGGTCATTAAACTCAAAGTTCCTCCATTCTCGTGATCCTTCCATCTTGCAGAAATTTACCACTTTGCAAAATGTTCTTCTTGCTTACTTTGGAAGTATGTGGTGAGAAAGCCTCATCTGCCTTCTAGCTTACACGTATATTATATTTCATTGAAATCTCTCTACCACATTCCGCTTGGATAATTTCTTACATTCTCACTGTTCCTGAGAGATACAGATTTTTTAAAGTGTGGCTGCATTTTGAGGACCTGGCTTTCAATTTTATTTCTCTTTCTATTCCTATATTCATTCCCAATTAGCAAAATAGGAATTTGTTATCTTTATGTGTTTTATCTATCATATGTTCATCTTTTTAAAAAAAAGAGAGAGAGAGAAAAGGACAGTGTGACAGAGACAGAGAGAATCAATTTTTATTGAGTTTTTCACATGGCTTTCATTGCTAGGACACTTAGTTGTGTACCTGGATTGCTGGGGTTGAACCCGTGTACTTGCGCCTGCTGGGCAAGTGCCATAACCACTGAGCAACCGCTACAGCCCCATCATATGCTCCTCTTTTAAGCAGTTTTCCTCTTAAGGCTGTCATTTAGTACACTGCCTTCATACCTTAGCCCCACAATCCGTGCTTTTGCTGGAGGTAATTATTAAATGTTCAGATACCTGGGCTTGAACAGGCCAGCAGAGTGGACACTGAGTACCAGTAATCATGTAGTCTGGATGGTCAGGGGGCCAGTATGGGTCAAGGGAAGGCAGGATCAGGGAAATGGAGTTATTATTTGTGTTTATAAAATGCTACACTTTATGAATCCACTGTTCCTAAAGAAAATAACTTCTACTTTGGCACAGTACATTTTCTTATCAATTTTCTCACGGAAACTTGTATTTTCTTGTTCACCCTCTCTTGGCTGTTTATCTCCTCTTCTTACGTTTCAACTTTACATTGATCACATATGCCACATAATTCAGCACTATCGTCTCATATTTCAGATAAGCAACTTCCATTTGGCTATGATCACTTCTACACAGTGATGATCTAAAATAGAGATGATTCCCATTTTGCTTATATCTGAAGCCACAAGTGAATATATGAAATTATTTTGCCATCCAATCCTGCTGTGCAGCTAATCTTATCTTTGAAAATTTTCAAACCATTGGTGTGGATATATGCAGTGCTTGTTTAAATAATGCTGGAGTGATATAATGTTCCCAGACTCAAATACAGTATTTATGACACATTATAGGCCATCGATTGGGTTATTGGCCTAAGTTCTCCAGGGAGTGTCACAAGTCTCCAGGATGTTCTTGAATATGATTTATGCTTCAGCCAAATTGTAACTGTGAATGCCACAGCAACCATGGTGCATGTTCAGGTAGCAAAAAGCACTTTTCTATATTTGACGGGAGGAGCCTGGGTGCATGGTCTTACATGTGAATGCATGTTTTCCCCTTATACTCATCTGAGTTCTACCCAAAGTGATTATCTGGTCTGAAAGGATTTATTTCTTCAGCCAATTTTTATCAAGCACAAATTTGATAATTTAGGAAATGGGAATGTAGCTGTTGAACAGGCCAGAAGAGTGTTGTGTTCTAATAGAGTTCACCTGCTGGGAAGAAAGGCATAGAAGGGACAAGTAAATAAATAAGCGAGATGTGTCTGAAACTGATCAGAATTATAAAGGAACTACAGTGAGTTGCTGTGGTAAAGGATGGCTGGGGCAAGGGTGTGTGTGTGGTACTTTGTGGAGATGTGACCCAGGAGGAGCCAGCCATGGTGAAAGAGTTCCAGGCAGAGGGAGTGGCTGCTGCAAAGGGTCTGAGGCAAGAGCCACTTCGGTGTTTCTGAAACAGGAAGGAACATGGCAGATGAATGTGAGAGATCAAAGGAGCAGGATTTGAGGTGCTAAATCTTTTCTGTCATAGACCTTTTAACATCTGCCAAAGCCTATGGAGCCCCTCTCAGAATCATGTTTTTAATTGCGTAAGATAAAATGTATAGAAACACAAAGGAAATCAATTCCAGTAAACTAATTACCAAAAGTTTAAAAGATAGAGTTTTAGTATAAAATATAAGTGCTTCTTTGTTAAGATATTTTGTGGCTGATATAATAACCAACTTTCAAATAACAAGATTTCAAAAATCTGTAACAGTTATAATGTGATACAGAAAATCTGTGATGACTATTGGTGACAAAGTCACAGGTACTGCTAATGCCACTGAGATTTTCTTCATAACTCACTGGAATGCTAAATTTCAATTTGAGATGGGAGAAATAAAGGTGGGATTTTTTTTCTCATTCAAAATTACAGATTCTATGAATCCTACCATGGACCCCTTAGGGCTCTGTGGACTCCAGGGTACAAACGCCTAAGACTGAATCACTCAGTGCTTTGGGGGGAATGTGGAACTGTAAGCAAGAGGAGTGGTGTATCTTGCTGCTTTTCAGCAACTGGCCTTCGTGTAACAGGAATGGAAGAGTGAGAAAGGAAGGAGAGCATCATGGGACTCAGATGAAAGGTGAGGAGGTCTTGGAAAAGAGTGCTGGAATTAAAGAAATGAACATATTTGAGATATATCAGGAAGAACTGGCAGGACTTACTTATTGCTTGGATGTGTAGGCAGGGGAAATGGGGAAGGGGAGAAATAAGGATAGTGCTGAGGTTGTTTCCAAGAGCTACAAGGTGCTGGGTTTGCCACACGCAAGTAGGGCCCGACCTGAGAGAGGAATACTTTATCGGGATAGCGGGTGGTAGACCTACTGTTCCATTGTGGACCTTGTAATGTCCGAGCCGTTTATTGTGCACATGGAGAGATACCAAATAAGCAACTGGGTGCTTAATTCTGGGGCTTGAGGAGTGTTAGCCTGAAGGATGATACGTGTAGTCTTTATTTGAACTGAAGTTTTGAGTTGAAAGGGAAACTGAAGAGTTCTGGACATTGCTTTGCTAACTAGAGAGGGTCTTTTGCCACTCCCTGGAAGCTGCACCTTCTCACTCCATTGAGGAAACTCCTTTTTTTTTTTTAATTCCCCTACAGAAGTGAAAGACCTTAATAAAGGACACATTGCATTTGGGAAAACCAACAACTGTGTCCCATCTTCTACTTCCAAACCCATGTTTTATTCCCTGCAAAATGCTACTTTGCCACCTTTACCCACCACAGAAGTGAACAAAAATCAAGACTAAGATTTTAGGTAATACAAAAGCAAGCTGAAGGAAAACCTTGCAAGTACTAGGCTAGGGATTTCAAATACTGGCTCCTACCTCCCTGAGCCTTAATATTCTGATCCAATGGGAATAATCACACCACCTCAAGTTAAATCCAATAAAACTATCTAGCACATGATAGGCACTCAATACATATTTTTTGATGAAACTAGAGTTGCATAACTTTTATTTTTAGTTTTAGTTTTTTACAGAGAGAAAGAAAGAGTCAGTTTAATTTTATTTTTTCATCAGGTTTTTGTTTTTCCAACACATAGTTATATGTGGTGCTGGGGTTTGCACCCAGGTCCTTGGGCATTCCAGGCAAGCACTCTACCCCTGAGCCACCTCTCCAGCCCCAACAGTTGTGTAATTTTTAAATGGACATTTGATATTGTATTTTTTTCAAATATTTCAAGGTAGTTTTCTTCTAGGAAAAAATAAAAAGTAACTAACTAAAAACTAACTAAAATTGTACAAATGACCTTGAGCAATTTAGTAGATTTTTTATGCAATTTCATGACCTATGGAAGGAAAGATAGTATGCCACATTTTCATCCTAGAAAAAAAAATTAGACACTATGGGTTTTTCACTTAGTAGCAGCAAAACAGTGTGTAGATGCTTCTCTTGGAAACCAAATATATATGTGGAAAGCTTTCTCTAGAGGCTAAAAGCAATGAACTTGACAACTTGGTGTTTACACACCAGTGGTTTCTCCTTTCCGATCAATTTAATGCATCTAACTAATACCGTGAGATCATTTCTGGTCAGGGCTGCTAGCAGCTCAGTTTGTTTATTCATTCATTTTCATTAAGCATCTATTATGTTCCTGCATTGTTCGTAGGTCAAGGCACATAAAGATGAGCAAGAATGAAGTCCCTGCCGACATGGTGCTTTCTCTGAAGTGGGTAGCAGTAAGTAGGCAAGTGAACAGACGAATGAATGAATGGCATCCTCTCAGAGAACAGTGTGTGCTCTGGAGAAAAAACAGCTGGGTGGAATTCACAAGTGTAAGGAGCATTTTCAAGGAGAAAGGGCTGTTTGAGCTGAGACCTAAACAATGAGGAGCCAGCCGTACAAGAAAATAGGGCAAAGCCTGTTCTCCCTATGGGAGCACCCACAGGGACCAGTCAAAAATGAAGGAAGAGTGTCAGGAAGAGATGAGGTCCAGCCTTGTAATGCCAGCCAGAATTTGGACTTCATTTTAACCAATGGGGAGTTTTGAGCAAAAAGGGAGCATCATCTGGTTTCTGTCTCCACCAGTTCACTGACAGTTGAACTGTCACCAGTTCACACTAGACTGTAGGGTGACCAGAGTGGGAGCAGAGAACCTGCTACCTCCAGATAGGAGATGATGGTGACCCAGACTGGGGTGGCAGCAATGAGAGAAAAGTGCTCAGACTGCAGATATGTGTTAAAGGCAGTGCCAGTCGGACTTTGCTGAAGGACTGGAAGTGTGGAGTAAGACACAGAAAGGAAACAGGATGCCTGGGCGTAAGGGAGAGTAGAGTTATCATTTACTGATGTGGAGAAGATTTGGAAATAAAGGGCTGTGAGTTACATGCTCCATCAAGAGCTCTGTGTTGGGCAGATTTTGTTTGAGTAGCCTATTAGTCATCTAAGTGGGGATGTTGAATGGGCTGTTGCATATGCATGTCTAGAGCTTTGGAGCGAGGCCAACGCATGAGCAAATCCTCCAGGAAGTTCTCTTGTGAGGTGCGGCATTTCAAGCCTGCTTTGATGGATATTTGGAGCTAGCATCTCCTTAGATTCCCTGTAGTTAGAATCTCTTTCTGTGTGACTCCAGCTGTCCTGAAAGCTCACTGACAAGACTGTGGATTTCAGGGGTTTAAACACCGGGAGGAGTTTGGTTCTGTTCTCGGCTCTGTTTCAGTCAGCTGAAAGGCATGGTTTTAAATCATGCGAGGACCTGTCACTTCCCTCCTGATCACCACACTGCCCCCCTTCGCATTCCAGCGCCACAGACACACAACACAATTCAGCACAGAATGTGTCGGGCTTCCAGAATAAGAACCATACAAAGAAAGGCAAGCACTTGTTAATAACTCTGCCAAGTGTCGGGTTAACGGAGACATTTGGGCAGATAAACCCAAGTAGGAAACACTGTGAGACTGTGCCTTCTCTTTTTTTGTTCCAGTTCCATAAATTTGTTATGGTTTCTCTTCTATCAGTTTCTTTCAATTCTCGTGATGGTTTCTCATTAAGGAGATTCATGGGGAAGGTTGTAATCGATGAGCGCTATTAGCCAGCAGAGTATAACCTGGTTCTACTGCAAACTGACCCTCACAATGTCCTGTCTGCCTTGGGGATTTAAGGCGATTAACTCAGTTTCTAGAGGGCAGAATCTAATGTCCTATACCCACCACCACCCCGACCCTCCAGTAAGGGATTTAACATACTGACACTGTAGTTAGATCGAATCCACAGTTAGCCCACCCTGAAAGCGGCCACTGGCTGGTCCTGCTCACCTTAGATGCACATTAAAAGCCAGCGAATGATGCCGTGCCACTGGTGGTAGAATGCTGCTTTAATTCCCTTGACTGGCTCAGGCCCTGCTAATTACATTGGGATTTCTGTTTGGTTTGGTTGGTTGTTGAACTTATTTCCAAGAATAGATCAACCTCCTGGTTCAGGAACAAGTTAGTTATTGGAATGAAATCTCCACAGAAAAATAGGCAGCAGCTCACTGCCAGGCCTTTCAACAGCATGATCTTTGTCTGCTTCATGTTTTGATGAACCAGAGAATAAGAAGCAGGAAGGATGCCCTTGGCTGCCCGCAGAGGCCCAGCAGCCACGTGAGTGACCCTGCCAAGTGAAAGATGCCATACAAATTAGTAATCTTAATCATTGACCATGGCTTTTAAAATACAACCAACCACCAAGTTTAAGCTGAGGACTAAGGTTAAATTAAAGGCTCTTCAAGAGTGGCCTTTTAGTTGAAATGATTGTGCACAAGAGACAGGATGAAATAATTGGTATCATACTGGTGGAACCACAAAAAGCAAAATTCCTTCTTTGAGTCATAAAAGCAGTGAAGATGTGATCATCCCCTTCTCCCTCCACCTACCTCCATCCCATTTTTTACTAAAAATGATGACATAGTACAGTGGTTAGGAACACAGTCTGAAGTTGAACTATCTCATATGAATTATTTAACTTTCCTGTGCCTCATTTTCCCTATCTATAAAATGGACCTAATAATACCTCTTTCAAAGATTATTGAGGAGGACTAAGTGAATTATTATATGTAGCATGTAAGATAATTCTTGGCATAAGGGCTGAGGAAACGGACTGTTGTCATCCATTCCACAAGCTGGACACCACTGTTGACCAGGTGGGGCCCAGCGGGAAGATGGACACAAACGAGCCAGCCTTACCTCTCTCTGCCTGCTCTTTAAGAGGAAATGAGGCATCGCGACATAATAGCTGTAATACTCAGTGTATGATTAAGTACAACCAATAAGAGCGGCAGAAGACAGATAAAAACGAGAAATGTAACAGAATAGTAATTTGAAGAAATCAACCTTTTTTCTATTATTAATTAGGCCAAAATGTATGATGATGTAGTTGAAATTAAACACCCAGAAATTGGGCCTCATTGTGCTTTGGTAAAGGAATTAACAAAGAACAGAGCGGCAGCCCGCGAAAATTTTATAAAACTACAATTTACATAGATGAAGTGTACACATACACACACACACATCTTTACACAATTGATCCATGTTCATTTTAGAAAAATAAGAAGATATGTACCAAAAAAATTAAAGTGCACTCATAATTTCACCACCACCAAAAATAACCACTATTCTGCCAGGTATCCCCCTGGTATTTGTCTATGTAAATACACTATGTCTATGTAAATGTAAATTTCTATGTCTCTATAAATATATCATTACATACACAGGATCAGAGTACACATTCTGTCCAGAAGAACTTATTTTCTGCTCAGCAATATATCATGTCAATAAACACAAAATGCACATTATCACTTGAAATTATTATATGTATTTTAGCTTAAGTAGATTCCATAATTTATGTAGATAATTCCATGTTGTTGGAAATCGAAACTGTGAACAAATTTACTCTACTTGAATAACTACCTTGTATCAAGGTATTTAGATACTTTGACAGTAACCTTTACCATGGTTCAGGACAATGTTTTTTCTCAAGAGATTTTCCCCCTTATTTTTTATTGGTACATTCTAATTGTACATAATGAATCACAATTCATTGCTACATATGTATGCATGCACATGATATAATTATACAATTTGGCCAATATTATCCCCTGATATTTCCCCCCTTCCTCCCCTCCTCTCTCCCCGGTTCCTTTCTTCTACTCTACTAATCTCCCCTCAATTTTCTTGAGATCCCTACCACCCCCAACCACCTTTCTTTTCCCTTTTCCTCTCTCACTTCCACATTTGAGAGAAAGCATAGAACCCTTGACTTTCTGAGTTCGGCTTATTTCACTTAAAGGTCTCAAGTTCCATCCGTTTTCCTGCAAATGATATAACTTCATTCTTCTTTATGGCTGAATAAATGTCCGTTGCATATATATACCACATTTTCTTTAGCCATTCATCCATTGATGGGCACTTAAGCTGGTTCCATAGTTTGGCTATTATAAATTATGCTGCCATAAATGGGTATGCATGTATTGCTATAATATGCTAACTTTAATTCTTTAGGATAAATACCAAAGGGTGGGATAGATGGATCATATGATTGTTCCATTCCTAGTCTGTTGAGTGTCCACATAGTGATTTCCACGGTGGTTGTACTAACTTACAATCCCACCAACAGATCAATAATCAATTATTGCTACTTTTCTTGCACATAGGCCTGCATTTGTATAAGAAATAAGTAACACATAGGCTTTTGAAGAAGACACAGATTTCACATAGTGCCTAAAAACACCATACCTAAATATGACTGGCAACAAACAGAGAGTAAGCTTCCCCTAATAATATTTAATAAGGTGTAGATTCCAGGCATCGGTTGATCATAGCCGTATAAAGTAGCTTGGAAATTTCTCAGTAATTAAGTTCAAAGAACAATTAGAAAACAGGAAATGGGAACCAACTATTATAATTCCTAGCTTGCGTTTTGCTAAGGATTGAACCCAAAGCCATACGTATGTTAAGCAAGCACTGTACCATTGAGCTACACCCTCATTATTTTACATTGAAGTAAATAGTGATTCACAATTACCTTCTTCCATATCTGAATCATTGCACTGGACAGTGTCAAGGACCATATATTAAGTACTGCATTAGTTTTAACAAAATGTGTCCCAAATTCCCAAGCTAAAGAAAGGAAGATGGGTTGGGGATTTAGCTCAGTGGCAGAGCACTTGCCTAGCATGCGCATGGTCCCGAGTCCTCAGCCCTGGAAAAAAAAAAAGAGAAAGAAAGGAAGAGCCAGACTTGGTGATACACACCTGTAATTTCAGCTACTCAGGAGGCTAAGGTAGGAGGATGGCAAGTTCAAGGCCAGCCTTGGCAACTTAGGGAGACCCTGTCTCATAATTTGAAAGATGAGAAGGGGGAACTGGGATGCAGCTCAGTAGTAAAGCACTCCTAGGTTCAGTCTCTAGTATCCAAAAAAAAAAAAAAAGAGGAGGGTGGGAAGGAAGCTGTAGCCCAGAAGTTAGTGTGTCTGTGCACATATGTAGCATATTTATTGACGGCCTACTACGCTCCAGAAAATGGAGGTACAGTGGTGTACCCTGGACTTCCTTATGTTTCCAGGGAAAATCCAAACTCTAAGGAAACTGGATTGCTACAATGTGGGCACCTTCATTTTAAGAATCTGAATGTCTTAAAATTCCAATTTTCAAATATTTCACTAATACCACATCTGAATAAGAATAGAGAGATTGTGATCCTCTTCTCAGTTCAGCCTCTGAATCACCTGGAGCAATCATTTAACCTTGCTGAGTCTCTGTAAAATTGGGATAATAATGCCTTATTTCTACTCTCCACTTCATGGCAATATTCCCTGTATTTAGTCAAGAAAATGTTAATTAATAACAGCTCTTTGAATTTCCTGGAAGCTGCTGAAATCTCTGAGGCAGCGTGACAACATAGGGCAAAGTTAATATATTTATACTTGATAAAATGCTGTATTTATATTCACAAACAAGTCAACACCTACTTGTCTGTGTCTTAATATTTATTCAAGTCCAGTTTTGAGCTGAAATTGACTTCTTTTGCCCATTTTTGCTGGCTTATCCCTGGAAGCTGTTATGTTGGGGATCCCAGCAAACATCTGGAGGACACCTTCCAGCCAACTTTCTTCTGTGCCTTTTACCTCCTGCATCTTCTGCTCACCTTTTGAGACTTGTACCAACCCTTCATCAAGTTGCTTGCCTTCTTTGCAGCTCCTCTGCTTCCTCTTCACATCCTGGAATAGGACCTAACCTTCTTTATCCAGTTGGTCCACTCTAGTCACTCTTGTCTTGTTGGTTCCATCATGGTCCTTTCCCTCCAACCAATGGTTTTGCAGGAGCTTGGTGGGTCTCCTTAAGCAGCCTCTGGGGATCCAATTGGGTACCAGCAAACAACATTGTTAGGCATGTGTCAGCACACAGGCAAAGCTGGGACCTTTTGTTGCTGGGGATAAGATGGAAGACAAGAGTCCACCAGTGCCGTCCCACCCCACCCCTTCACCTGTGTTGGACCTCACACCTTCTCAGGACTTTTTGGCCTCTGCCATTAGTACATGGGACGGTGAGACAGTAATGTCAATTATCTGGGGTTGTATTTTAACACTAATCTGAAGAAAAGCCATGAGGCTACTATTAGTTTGTGCTGATACTAATATGTAAGCTTGGATGGCATTGTAATCCACCGTAAAAATGAACCATGAGAAGCATTTCAGCAGGTATTCAGCAGTTACCAAGTGGAAGGACAGCAACCCAGTTTCCCTTCCTATAGAAGTTCTCACCTCTGGCCTTTCAATACCATGCAGTTTTCCCTCATCCTCTTTGGGTTTATTTAATCAAGATGGTAGCACTATCAGGATGTCAGAGGGGTTCCTATTTGAGGAGGATCAGAGTCCCAAAACCCAAGAAAGGGGCATTAGTGAGTTCATAGAATCAGGTGAGTCCCATTCTGTGTGAGGGTCCCAAGACCACCGTCAGGCTCAGTGATTCACTAGGACTGCCAAGACTAGAAGAGTTGTGATACTCATAGTTACGGTTTATTACAACAGAAGGATACAGATTGAAAAGCATCAAAGGAAGAAGGTACCTGGAGCAAAGTCTGGCAGAAACTGGCACTCATTTTCAGGTATCTTTTCCCCGTGGAGTGACATGGATATGCTTAATTTTTCTAGCAACAAGTTGCGATAATACAGGTAAAGTGTTGTCCATCAAAGAAGCTCACCTGAACCCTGGTATTCAGGCTTTTATTGGGATTAATCACATAGGCGTACAATACCTATACTCAGACTCCACACCCCCAGTACTAATTGGTATTCAACTTAAGTCACTTATTAGAATAAACTTTCTGATCAAACTGGTATTGTGTGACCCAAGGCCTCAAACATGCAAAATGCAGTCATTGGAAGGAAATTACTAAGACTCAGAGTTCTTTTCTTAGGAGCCAGTCTAGAGCTAACCCTTTCTGGGGAATGTGCAGGGTTTGAACACCCATGCCTGCTGAGTTAACCCTTCTCTGCACACAATCCCAGGGTCAAGACTTTGGCCACATGACAAACTTCTTATACCTCATCTGTCGCCTTCTGTAATAGTCAACTTCACATTACACAAAGAAATACCTAGGGCAATTAACTTACAGAGGGAAAAGTTTTACTTTGGCTTATGGTTCTGGAGGTTCAAGTCCAAGATCCAGAAACCCCGTTTGTTTGATTCTCCGACGAGGGTGGAATGTCATGGCAGGAACATGCATCAGAATGAGAGTTCACATCTTGAGCTAGGAAGAAGACAAAATCTGAATGGGGTCCCACAATCCCCGTTGAGCACTTGCCTTCAGCGACCTAACAACCTCTCAGTAGGCCCCACCTCTCCATCCTACCACCCTGGGGACCAAACCTTTATATATGGTCCTTTGGGGACACTTATCCAAACCACAGCAACTTCTAAGAGCAACATCCTCTCTACCTTCCACATAGGATCATTGTGATTCAGAATAGAAGCTATTGGATTATTTTCACAAAAAGCAGGTCAACTTCAACAAGGGCATTGTAAACTATGGTTGTTATTATTACCATAATAATTATTATTCAGGGGAGGAGGCATGACAGTGAGCACTTAGTGCTGCCTTCTTATCTCAGAACAAGTCAGAAGGCAAAGACAAGTTCAGAACAGGGTGTCCCCACTCCACACTGGCATTTAACCTTGTCCCTTGCCTTTCTCTGTCTCCCTTTTCCTGGCAGTGGCTCAGAAACCCTGGCCCCCAGCATGAGAAGCGGACTCTGTTTGGAGACATGGTGTGCTTCTTGTTTATCACGCCCCTGGCCACCATCTCAGGCTGGCTGTGCCTGCGGGGCGCCGTGGACCACCTGCACTTTAGTAGTCGGCTGGAGGCCGTGGGACTGATTGCACTCACTGTCGCACTCTTCACTATTTACCTCTTTTGGACACTAGTAAGTATGGTCCCTGGGGGGGTGGGGGCAGGCCAGCTGGAGCTGGCAGCCGCACAGTTGGGAGATGCCTTGTGTGTAGCACATCTCACCTGCCCGGTAGAGACCCTCAGATGCTGGCAGAGGCAATATGATTTGGTACATTACTGCATGTGAGTGTGTGTGCGCGCGCGCACTCTCTGCACCACAAGGAAGAGCAGATCAAATGAACAAAAAGCCCAGCTTCTGATCATCGACGGTCAAAGACACACGCCTTGGACACTTCTCTCCTCCAGTAGTTTCAGACTCCTCCTGTTACGAGAAACGGCACTTTCCTTCTCTTGTGTATGTTTCTCGCTCTTGCTGGGATTGTAGTGTATTGTGAATGGTGCACTTGGCCACTGTGGCTGCCACCGCCTGCACAGATCATGAATCCTCCCTGCTGGTTATTTTCTTCTTACATCCTGACACAGCCTAAAGTCTTTGTTGGACGTGGAGCTGCACTTTGCCTGATGATTGTTCCCTGTGTTGGGATATTGACTCTGCTGCCCATAAAAGCACTAATTTTTCTAGCTGAGAAGCCACCACCATAGAAAAGCCATTTCCCAATAAGCGTTCCTGCTGTATATGAGGAAGAATTTTTAAACTTTTTTTTCATTCTTTTAACTTTATGCAGTAAGTTGATGGCTTGGGCACAGTTGGCAGCACCCACAAAGTGCAACATTTGCTCTCTCTTAATGCTTCCCTGTGGGAGCTGCGGGAAGGACGTCACTTTCCTCTCGAATATTTTCAGAAGCCAGGCGCCCTGCTTCCTGGCATTACTCTCCTGTGCCTGCTCCTTTCTAATCCAAGCACGTTCCATTGTTATTCAGTAGGTCTTTCCTGTCTAAAGTGTACCTTGCCATATCCCATAGCGCCGTGTCAGCATGTGGAAGCTGAATCTAAGGCTCACACTTCCTCCCTCCCTCTCTCCATCAGCTGCCACTCCAGCTCCCTGCCCACTTCCCTGTTACTCATCAAGTGGCTCTGCCAGCTCCGTCTGACCCCTCCCAGGAGAGTGTTCAGAGAGCAAGGGGACACATTTTAGTCTCAGGAAGAGGGACAAGACTTGAGCCTTGGTAAGCTGGCAGTGTTCTAATGCTTAGAACTTATCTGAGTCTTCCAGTTAATTTAGGCATCCTGTTTCCAGGCTAATGGAGCCCCAAATGAAACTGTTATTGCAGCCCTTAAAAGTCCACACTTCCAAAGTGTGTTCTGCTTCATTGGGAAGGGTTAGAAATAAGAAATTAAGCAGAGAAACTACATTTATCTTTCAATCCGATGAACTATCTTGGAAAAGCCATTTCACTTCTCTGAGCCTCAGTGTGACCTTCTATAAAGTAGGGGTGGCAGTAATGGCCATCTTGCCAACTTCCCCTCAAGTTCTGAGATTGAAACAGAAGAATGTAAGCCGGGCACCACAGCACACACCTATAATCCCAGTGGCTTGGGAGGCTGAAGCAGGAGGATCTCAGCAACATAGAGAAGCCTTAAGCAAACTAGCAGACCCTGTATTAAAAAAATAAAAACGACTGGAGATACTACTCAGTGGTAGGTAGATATGGGTCCCTGAGTTCAAACCCCTGTACCCCCCAAAAAAAATATGAAAAGAAAAGAAGAAATGGAAGAATAAATAGGAAGGTACTTTGAAAAATGATAATTAAATGAAAGTTTTTATCACATTTAGACATCTTCTGGTCTGTAATTTTTCTTAAAAATTTTCCTAAGATGAAGGAGGGATGAATGTAAGACCTACATGCTGGGCTTTCAAAACCAAGTTAAGTTCTTTTGAAAACTTGCTTTGTAAAGCACACACTTACCTAACAAGAAGGACAAGTGGAGTGGCAGGGAAGGAAGGAACCTAGGGAACAATGGATAGGACTCTATTTCATCTCCCATCTCAGGGGAAAGGAAGTTTTGGGTAGGAAAGGTACCTAGACGAGGCTGCCTTAGAAGAACATACTTCATTTCACAAATGTGTCTGAGAGGCAGTGCTGCGTAGTAAAAAGGACGCACATTTAGAATCTGAAGGCCCTGTGTTTAACCCTGAGCTTCAGCATCCTAATACCTGGGTATCTCCAGATAGGATTCTTACCCTCTCTAGTCCTCTGCCACTTATACAAAACATGGAAGAAACAACTGATAACCCCTGGGTCAGCAGTTATTGTGTGGATTAAGTGGGATAACACCTGAGAACATATATCCAAGCACCTAGCTCAGTCCTGGCTCAGGGCTATTGTCCGGGTGACTTTCCTGCCCCTCTACTCCCACTTTCCCCCAGCCCTCCATAAAATGCAAAGTATATGTCTGTGCTAATCCTCTCCTGGGTATCTTTCCAGGGGACTTAGAATCAGCACATTACAGTGACACAGCAATATCGATGTTCATAGCAGCACAATTTACTATTGCTAGGCTATGGAAACAACCCTGGTGTCCCTCACAGGAAGAATGGATCCAAAAACTGTGGTACATTTATACCATGGAATATTACACAGCAATTAGAAACAATGACATTGCAG